>VMDR010034336.1:0-11087 GCA_007922815.1 Macrotus californicus
CTAAGGGCATTTATCATGAGAATCATTTCGTTGTTATCTGTATGCACAGAGCCTTTGCTGGTGATGGAGGAGTACTGGGTTTCACAACTGTCCTTTCAAATCTCTGTAGAATTTCACAAAAAATATGTCATTTTCTAATATTGCTGAAACAATGCCTGGATGGGAGAAATTTAGCTTTCCTTTTTTAGTAGTCTCGACCCAGAAACTGATTTCTGGCAAGCTTCCTTATTCTAGAAGTTTACTAACTTGATTGAAATAATACATTGATCTGTGTTCTTTGTTTCCTCCGCCCTCCCCACAATAACATATGTATTTATTTTTACTACAATGGTAGAGTAAAATCCAATAACATCTTCCAAAAATAAAAATATGTATTCCCCACTCTCTGGTAAGCTCACAGGTTTGTAGCTTCTCTATGGGTCAGCTGACCTCTGCTGGCACAGGCTCACTTCCTGCAGCTGGGGCAGGTGGTTCATGGGGCCTTGATACCTGGAGTGGAGCATGTATTTCTTATAAAAGAATTCAGAAGCTCAAAATAGTCATTGAAAATATGTGATGCTTTCAGAATAGTCATTGAAAATATGTGATGCTTCTTCAGACCAGGGCTTGAAAAGGCACCCGTAGTCCCTGGGCCAAAGTGAGTCCTATGGTCAAGCTCAAAGTCAATGGGATGGAGAAATACTCTCAGACTATCAGGGTGGGACTGAATGGGGTGGGGTTCAGACCTTCCTTTATTTCAAAAATGTATTTTTATATCTTTAGACGATTTTTTAAAAAACTTTATCTGTGATCCCTTTCAGGTCTTGGCTAACAAGGTATTGGATCTCCAGTAACTGTTCTTCATATCTGCCATTTAACCTTGGTTATGTGTATTTACACAGCTTTACATTTTTTCCTCTGCCATTTTCAAGACCAAATCAAGTACAAAATAAATAATTAATAAGCAAGTTAACAGTTGTAGATATTGACAAGTAGAAGGCAAAGTTATTGTTATTTTCAGATAGATTATCCATTTAGAAATTCAGGAAGATCAGCTGAACTTGTTTTATGAAGCTTTGGTAATTGTAAGTTTTCTGGTTACAAAATATTTACTAATTGATAACTCTGAAGTATAGTAATAATAATTACATAGCAAATATCATGAAAAAATGATCACAGTCACAAAATTAAAAATATGACGTAAGTAGTGATTAGCTTAAATACAAACACAGCCCACGTGAACAACATTATAAAACCCTTCAGACTAATGCAAGCAAGATTTGAACACATTGTACTTGAGCAGAAAACCTCAAAATTGTAAAGGTGTTAGTTATTGCTAAACTAATCTTTATATTAACTGGAAATACAATTTTAATGGAATGAGATTGTTTCTTCAATTCCCTTGGCAAAATAAGCTTATTATAATGCTTAACAGAGTTTTGGAAAAGTAAGAATAACGAGGCCTCAATAAGTTTTTAAACCTAATGTAATGCCATTGTAATTAACAGGTTTTGGTGTTGACCCAGGAGTTGATAAACAACTCAATAAACAAAACAGAATCCAGAAATCTACACATGTGTGTAACGGGGTTGAGTGTGCCATAAAGTGGCACTGTACATGACTAACTAGGACAATTAACTAACCTTGGGGAGGGGGCAGAGGAGGACTAGACCTTTGCCTTTGACTCACTTGTGGTATATACATAATACATTCAAGTTTTCATGAAGTTTATCTTAAAAAATCATACTACAAACACACTAGAAGAAAATATTGGTGAATATTTATAATCAGAGTTTGGAATGTATTTGTAAATTTCACCTCAAAGCATGAAAGTATAAAAACAAGTTTGATAGATTTGAGTATGTTAAAATGTCAAAGCTCTGAATAACAAATCATCATACTTGAAGTTAAAGTGAAAGAACTTGCAATGTGGATGACGTCGCGTACGAAAGCCTTGATAAAGTGGTAACAAAAAAAGAAAACTAACATGGATAAAGGAGTTGAATAGACAATTTATAAAAGAAGAAAATACAAATGACCACTAAACATATTAATGGCATCTAATCTCATTAATATTTTATTATATTTAAAATAAATAGTAAAATAGAAAATATGTGCAAATATATACATAAACATAATTAATAATAATATTAGTAACAATAAAATGAAACTGCATGCCAGTAATATTTTAGAAAATCAATCAGAAATTATAGCTTTCAAAATATGTATGTCATTTACTAATACTTCAATCTTACATAGTATTGATAATGCAATAGAAACTCTCTTAGCCTCTACTTACCTGTCTTGCTAGTTTAACTATTGCCTTTGGTACACTCTGCTGGGATGGTACTCTTGTCTTTACCAGCCAAGTTAATATTTACCAATCGAGTCATGCGTGGTCCCAGACCTGATTATGCCAGTTTACTTGGGATGTCAATGACTTAATTTGATTAAGTTCCTTTTAAACTAGTGTACGTGAAACAGAGACTTGGTTGCTGTGAGGTAGAATACTTTGTAGAGTCTCTGAAAGGGTAACCGAATTTACAAAACTGTTGACTCATACATGGAAAAGGCCCCTGTAAAAGTTTATATTGGAATAAAAAATCACAACATAGAAATCCGGAAGTGGTCTGCAGAAGGATCGCTTCCCAAGTACCCCGAGGCACCTGGGCTCTGCAGAGAAATTGAATTGGGCAATGATAGAGAAGGAATCAAGATTGACTTTTTTGGCAAAAAGGAAAATAGAGAATGTTAACTAGAAAGTGGGAAAAAACTTGAAAAGATCTTTGAGCAACATGTAAAGGTTGGGTCACTGGAACGAAGAAAAACTTATATGTTGGGAAAAACTTCATAGTGTTTATGTATTTTAAACTAGGCACAATACTTTGGTCCAATTAACCTATTCAAACATTCATAAAGAAGCGGAGTTATTTTTCAATAGAGAAATCTTGATTGGGGAAAATCTTTACAATCAGATGGAGTAGATCTAAATTACAAATTATTGTTTATCAAAACAATGGCATAAAAAGTAAGCCAGAAAACAGCAAAAAAACAAAATTACAAAGAAAAATATTACATTCCGTTAAAAAATGCAGCTGGAACTCACAAATTGTCATTTTTTCTTTTTAGCAAGTGAAATAATCTTAGCACTTTAAAAAACACAAATTATTCATCATTACCAGTTCACTGCTGTTCATGAAAACCCTCAAGAAGAGATTCCAAACTACTTTAGGAAAGCTTTTCTGTTTTTGCTCTATGGATCTATGAACTAAACTTGCCTGGACCACTTCCTATCTCAACTGTGGTGACCCTGAAACAGAAGATGGAAAGGCTTTTTTGAAAAGTTTTATTTTACCAGTGTTTGTGCTTCTAGAATGTTTAGTGACATGCTACTAGGAAAAAATATTTTAGTTATGATTTGGAGAAAAATAGGAGTCATGAATATATTTTTAAAGAACGATGTAAAGTCAGCAACTTCACTGATATTCATTACAATATAGCATTAGCATGGAATACATTTCCTAGTGCATCTATCACTATAGCTTCAAAAACTGTGGTCTGGGACTCACTTTGCTGTAGAAAATCCTGAACTATGAAAAAAATCTGAAAAATGTAATTTGTTAACTGACCTCAAACCATGTGAATTTTTTATAGTCAGTCTCTACTTCTAGAATACAAAGTATATAAGCTCCAAAAGACAGGACTTCTTATGTTTTGTTCACTCCGTTGCCCAGATTAATATTTGGTCAATTGTGGGCACACAGTAAATAACTGTTGAATAAATGAGTAAAGATATTGATATATCTGATTTCTGAGGCCCTTTAGCAATTTTATTCTATGCGGTTTTCATTGTATACCAGAAAGAGTATAGACTTTGGCATAGGAACTCCTGCTCTTCAATTTTCCTGCTATGTGATCTTGGTTAGATGATTTTATCGATGGTTCTCAGCTTTCTAATGTATAAAATAAGAATTAGACCATGTAGACTTGCTGATCAAATGAACTGGGATACTATATTTAATGTATCTAATATAGAGAAAGTTCTCAGTGAGTGGAATTGATGTCAGTGGGGGGTGCTGGTGGAGATGGTGAAATTGAACTCTCACTGGGTGCCTTTAGTGAGCAGGGTACTCCTCTACTCTCCAGACATTCCCATACTCAAATAAGGCCACCCTCTCTGGGAGGAAATTGCTCAGCCCAGAAACAGTTCTTCAGTGGGTCGCATTGCAGAAGCGCTGCTTTGGCGAGCTTAACAAAGGGGCCATTATTCTCATCCACAGACAACGCCAAGAAGGTGCTGGGTGGTCTAGAATACAGGAGACAGATAATGTAATGACTCCATTCATCAAAAAGTTGAGCATGTACACCAGCTGCCCGCCAGCTGGAAAATGAAGCTCCTCTCGTTCTGAGGATAGTTTGATTCTTCTGAGCAGTCTGCAGTACCCTTCACCTTGGGGGACCCATGGAATTCCAACAGTATCTTGTAACATTGTGCTGACCCAGCAATGAGGCTCAAAAGTAGAGTGGAATTAAACAAACCAGCCAAGAAAAAAATCAGTCACCCCTTACGTTGGAAAAAAACAAACAAAGAACTAAGAAACATCTCTTTTTCTTTTGTAGATTTGCTCTATTATTTTGTACCTCATGGATACTTCAGATTCTGTAGCTGATCATACTTCTCTTTTGTCTTCGGCCAGGTGGAAGTCATGCCAAATTTTGGTCTTCATCTAATCCTAGTACAAGAAATTATGGTATATATTTCGGTATGGAGTACTTCTATAGCCTTTACTGTTTTCTACTCCAAACTTTAATGTAGTCCATGACCCATAATTATTAACTTCGTCCTTTTATTTTGGATATGTTTTTGAGATAATCTCCTAGTCTCTGCTGGGTGATTTATGAGTACACATCACAAAATGCAATGAGATCATGATTCAAACCCTCAATATGTGGTAAAAACCTATAAGTGCTTCTTTCTTTTTTAAAATATATTTTGTTGATTATGCTATTACAGTTGTCCCATTTCCCCCCCTTTATTCCCCTCTGCCTTACACACTCCTCCCACCCGCATTCTCATCCCTTTAGTACATGGGTCAGGTAGTACATATAAGTTCTTTGTCTTCTATATTTCTTATACTATTCTTAACCTCCCCCTGTCTATTTTCTACCTACCATTAATGCTACTTATTCCTGGTACCTATTCCCCCTTTCTCACCCTTCCTTGCTGATAACCCTCCATGTGATCTCCATTACTGTGATTCTGTTCCTGTTCTAGTTGTTTTTTTAGTTTGTTTTTGTTTTTTAGGTTCAGTTGTTGATAGTTGTGGGTTTGTTGTCATTTTACTGTTCATATTTTTGATCTTCTTTTTCTTAGATAAGTCCCTTTAAAATTTCATATAATAAGGGCTTGGGGATGATGAACTCCTTTAACTTGACCTTCTCTGGGAAGCACTTTATCTGCCCTACCATTCTAAATACTAGCTTTGTTGGATAGAGTAATCTTGGATGTAGATCCTTGCCTTTCATGACTTGGAATACTTCTTTCCAGCCCCTTCTTGCCTATAAGGTTTCTTTTGAGAAATCAGCTCATAGTCTAATGGGAACTCCTGTCTAGGTAACTGACTCCTTTTCTCTTGCTGCTTTTAAGATTCTCTCCTTCCCTTTAATCTTGGGTAGTGTAAGTATGATATGCCTTGGTGTGTGCTTCCTTGGGTCCAACTTCTTTGGGACTCTCTGAGCTTCCTGGACTTCCCAGAAGCCTATTTTCTTTGTCAGACTGGGGAAGTTCTCCTTCATTATTTATTCAAATAAGTTTTCAATTTCTTGTTTTTTCTCTTCTCCTTCTGGCACCCCTATGATTTGGATGTTGGATTGTGTAAAGTTGTCCAGGAGGTTCCAAAGCCTCTCCTCACTTTTTTTTGAATTGTTGTTTCTTCATTCTATTCTGATTGACTATTTATTTCTTTCTTCTGGTCCAAACCACTGATTTGAGTCTGTTTCCTTCCCATCACTGTTGGTTTCCTGCACATTTTCCTTTATTTTACTTTTCATGGCCTTCACCTTTTCCTCTATTTTGTGACCATACTCAACCAATTCTGTGAGCATCCTGATAACCAGTATTTTGAACTGTGCATCTGATAGATTGGCTGTCTCTTCAGTGCTTAGTTACATTTTTTCTGGAGTATTGATCTTTTCTTTCATTTCAGCCATTTTTTTTTTTTCTCGGTGCACCTGTAACGTTCTAAGGGGCAGAGCCTTAGGTGTTCACCAGGGCGGGGCCACCTATGTCACTGAATTGTATGCTGGAAGTGGGAGAGGGGTCTGAGAGGGAATAATGCTGCTTGGTTAGCTCTCTGCTGGCTTTTAGTCACTTCTCCCGCTACCCATGAGCAAATTGGGCCCTTCTGGTGCTGATTCCGGGTGGGTGGTATTGTGTATGTTCTAGGACCCTGTGGGTGTCTCCAGAGAACTCTTCTGTGAGGCTGGGAGCTTCCTCTGCTGCTGCAACCAACACAGGTGTTTTCAGTCAGAGGTTTTCAGGCTTTACTTCCCCACGCTGAAACCCTGGGTTGCTCGGTCTGTTTCGCTCCCCAGTTGTTCCTCCTGGCTTATCCACACATGGATTTCAGACTGCCCTCTTTGCCAGCTGCCGCCTTGCCTGTCCCAGTCCTCCAGCTGCCACCTTGCTGGGAGTCCTTTCTGCCTGGCTGCCCATGTGTGCCGTTCCTACTGGTCTGGATGAATGTTTCTTCTTTAACTCCTAGGTTGTCAGACTTCCATACAGTTTGATTTTCTGGTAGTTCTGGTAGTTTTTGTTTAAATTTGTTGTTGTCCTTCTTTTGGTTGTGCGAGGGGGCACAGTGTATCTACCTACGCCTCCATCTCGGCCGGAAGTCCCTTTTTTTTTAAAAAAAAGGTTTTATTTATTTACCCTTAGAGAGAGAGTAAGGGAGGGAGAAATTGAGGGAGAGAAATATCAATGTGTGAGAGATACATTAATTGTTTGTCTCTCACATTTCCCCACTTGGGGACCTGGCATGTGCCATGACTGGGAATTGAACCAGCAACCTTTCAGTTTGCAGGCCGGCACTCAATCCGCTGAGCCACATCAGCCAGGGTATCTTCTTTCAAACTTCATAAAATGATATAGTTTTTATTATATCTTTTCTACAACTTAGGTCCAGAGCTACTTATCAAAAACCACTAAGCAGAGATTCAAATCTATTTGATTTTGAAACTGGTGAACAGGATCTTACTGTATGTTATCTATTATCTATCATCTAGTAAACTTACTCTGATATTAACATCTTTAATTTACTTAATGTTTTCTAAATTCCAATCAATGCTAATTATGTTATAGAAAAATTATCACATTTAATCTTCATAACAACCTTATAAATGGGTTCTATTCTTATTTACCTATTAAGATGATAGTCTTGAGACAAAGATATTTAGTAACTTACCAAATTCCTAGAGCTGGAAATTGATAGATCCAAGATTTGAACCAGGACCTTTTCAAAATCAGAGTCCAAGTTCTGAACCATTGCATCGAACTTCCTCTATTTCTGCCTAAATGTATTTGTCTTTTACTGATAGGCAAAGCCCAATATAACTGTGCATAGTCAGGTCCCAGGTAAAAGGCAGCTGGTGTTCCTGAGGGCTTATGAGCCAGCCAAGGTTAGTCTGTTGATTTCAAAAGAAAGCTTTAACTTCTTCTACAAGAGCGCGTGCCAACTCGCAGACTGAAAAACACAAAAACAGTTCAGGAACTGGGTGTTGCAGTCCCCAGGGTAAAGTTAAAAACTACAATAGAACATGAAGAAGCAATGTCACGGAGATAATGGAAGCTTTCTGGCATGGTTCCCCTGCAAGGAGGAAATTACTCATAAGAGAGAAAGGAAGAAGTGAAAGAGGCTTTCCACTCTCAGAAAGCACTAGAGTCTGAACATGACCTTCAGAGGTGGACAGCTGAAGAAGATCCTTGGTTGGAATGGTAGAAGGAGACTCTGGACAGCAACTTTCAGGTTATGTTCGTTAGGTTTATACTCAGTTATTTTTCCAGGAGTGTGCCCCTTCCTGCTCATCCTATTTTTTGCTTTACTCATTAATGTAGAAAGAAAAACTCCCCACACTCCTACATGAAATAGCCATTTTAATTGGGAGAAATTCAGTCTGCAGGAAACGAATCATCTGTTTTTGTTACATTCTCCATAAAAAATTTTGATTTATCTGACTGCATTTTTTGCCACAGTGCAGCCAGTTGTATATATAAACTCATAGTAAGTCATTAAAGTTTTATTATTTCCAATCCCTTCCTGTAGGACATCTTCTCTAACCACCGACACACAGGAATGATGGTGTCCTGGGTACCATCTGGCCTTTCTTTGTATGTCTGTTTCTATTTTGGAGGGATTGTCCCTGCCTTGTGAGCGTGTCTGGCCTTAGCATCATTTCCATTCTTTTATTTGATCCATGACACCTCCCCAAACCCTGATGCTGACCACAGGAAACAAATCACTTAACCACATTGTACCCCATTCCAACAGCAAGCATGCAATCAAACCCAATCCGTGGTGGCGCTTGCCATCTTCCAAAGCAGAGGAGTCCCACTGCACCTGAAAAAGATTCTCGCCAAGCTGGGAAGATCTCTGAGGGAAACACATGGTTCCTTCCTTGGAAAACCTTTTAAAGGGAAGAATCTGAGACTGAGGTCATGGAATAAAGGAAACAGGATTTGCTTGCAAAATGTTGCCCGGGTGGCCAGGCCATCCCGCACAAGAACTGGGGTGATTTTGTGAGGCCAAAGGCCGAGAGTGAGGCAGACCGATGTGTCAAACACTCTGAAGCAATGATCGGGCTACAGATGATGGGGCAGGCAGAAGTCGGGGGGAGAGAAGAGCCAGAGAACATTCGAGAGCAACCCAGTGGAGCTCAGTTTCCTGAGCAATTAGAAAAGGACGATTTCTACCGCATATTTCTAGTGTCAGCTAGAATGTTATGTGCCAATTAGCCTATGTTGTAACAACATCGATTTATCCCTTCAACAAACTGTGCCAGTGCTTTGAGGGCGGGGCCATCTTCTTGCACTCACCTTATTGTGTTTCTACAGGATAGTTCATACGAAGACATTCGGTTGCTGACCTGTCTCACCCTATCTACCTGCTACAGATTAGTCAAGTGTTAGTGGAGAGGCCGAGGTAGCCATGGAAACACATAGGATCAATAGTCAGAATAAAGCACGTGTTAGGAATGGAGGAAGCAGGCCAAAGCAAGAAGTGGGTTTGCACAGAACTCTCCCGGCCCACTGTGGAGTGGTGGGTCAGGAGCTTGATGACTACCCACAGTCCCTGTCTTTCAGTGTGCCTAAGAATCACCTGAGGGTCTCATAATAAAGCAGATTCTTTCCAATAGGTCTGGGGTGAGGACTGAGATTCTGCATCACTATCAAGTGACGTCAGTTGTGCTGGTCCAGGGCCACACTTTGAAGAGCAAGGTTCTGCAACGTGGCAGAGATATGCTCACTTCCATGTCAGACCACTGCACCAAGTGAATATCTGTTTAGCTTCACTGAGTTGTAACAGGACAGCAATCTTTGTTCTTGGTGGTCTGTCTCTTTAGGCATGTAGTTGCAAATGTGTACATAGGGCTTGGAGAACAGGTTGGAAACAAGCTGAACAGATAAATGAGGCTCACTCTACAGTTCCAAAAGGACAGCCCATGCCACCAACGATGGTCTTGTTCCCGTTGAAGGGATGTCCTCAGGTTCTTTCTGCACTTTTAGTGATCCTGTGAGCAGGTGGTCAGGCCGACTACTGCCTCTTACGTGTCTGTGGCTTAGATTTTATCATTTGTTTGGTATAAGTGAGGAAGTTCAGATCTTTTTTAAAAAGTACTTTCTAGTAGTAGGACAGGGATGTATTCCATTTCTGCCTTGTCCAGTTAAACCAACAGGCTAATCCTCTGCTGTTAGGTTGGTGGTCAATAAAAATTGGACCTAGGAAATCCCTTGGGGCCTTCTCAACCTCTGTGAACTCCAATTCCTGCCATAGAAGAGGACAGTCACAAAACCCTGCTTACGAACTGGGAAGAAATTTCTGTGAGAGGCAGTACACACATGAGCCTCTGAAGAGTAAGTAGGAATTAGCTCTGAGAGGTGAAGAGCTGAAGGAGCAGTCCCGGCTGAGAGAATAGCAGATACAGGGTCCAGCACAAATAATGCTCCCTTTTTTATTACAAAATCATAGGCCTGTAATTCTGTAACATAACACTATCACAGTCAAACACACCATATGACATTTTAGGTGAAATGTTCAAATTAAAACTATAGATTGCTACACCCACATTATTACCCTACCAACCACAATCAAGCGGGCCTTACTTCTGCCAGGCCCTGTACATAAGGGAACTGAGTGTAGCCAGAATGTAGTTATGGGTAGGGAGGAGGGCAGGGGATGACACTGAGTGGACAGAGGACAGGTTGTGATGAAACATGAGTGTTCCTAAGAAAGCATGATGATCCCTTTGGAATGTTCTTATTTTCCAGGTAGCCCCTGGACTTGGGGGTCCAATGACATCTGTCATCTGAGAGATTGCTGTGAGCCCCTTTGCTGCTGTTTGCTCTCAACAGCCTCCTTGGCTGACCAAGGGGAGCGGCTAGCGAGGCTCCCTCCACTGCTTCCCCACCTGATGGCCTTCACACCTTCCTTCTCAAGGAACAGAAAACAGAGACAATTACAAACTGATATTTCTGTCCCTGGAAAATAGTGCTTGAAGATGGGAGGTTTTCAGGCTCCAGAATACCTCGCACTTTACGAACTACAACTGACATTAGACTCTGAGCAGATATGCGAGCTGGTTTCTCATCTATATCTATATCTGTATCTATATCTGTATCTATATCTATATCTATATCTATATCTATCTATATATCTACTACATGTATTCCTTACCATGTAATCCAGAGATGTGTGTTTAGTATTGTTCATTTTATGTCTGTTTCTTTTTCCCTTAAGATGCTCTGAACATAATTTGAAACAGTCGTAATTTGCTATGTATAATGTGTGCCCACATTTTTGGCCCAAACTTTCAGGAAAAAAAAACAAAAACAA
>VMDR010034337.1:0-11089 GCA_007922815.1 Macrotus californicus
GATGCTTCCCACTCTTTCTTTAAGGTTACCAAGTCAAAGCAGGCAAACCCAAAGGAGAGCTGGAGAGAACTCAGTCAAATTCTTCGTGATCACAGATGCATAAATTCCAATCGTAGGAGGTACTGGAATTCAGTAATGTGCGTATTGAAAGACTACTACATCAACAACAAACAAGGTGAAACCTAAGAATGCAAAAACAGTTCCACATAAAAACACCTATTAATGTGATCCACTAAAACTTTTGTGGTATTATATATTTGACAATGTATGTATTAAATGCTAATTTTTCATAAATATATATACAAATGTTTACATTCTGTGGGTTTTACATACGCGTACAAGGTGTGTCTAGAAGGTATCCGGCCATGTAATATGAAAAAGAGACATTTATTGAAGAAGATAAAAGAAACATTGTACATAGGACAATGATGCCTTGGTCCCCCTTGGGCATCAAGTAGATACCTTGGGACCTCACACAGTTCTCCCAATTGTCATCAGCTGCCCCATCATATTTTCCTGAATCTCATCGAAGTCTGACATCTCTTCCCTTTCAAAGGTTATCTTAGTTTTGAGAAAAGCCAGAAGCCACAGGGTGCCAAATGTGGGCTGTAGTGCACCACTGACTACTACAGTGAAGTCATCATTGTTCACACATGCACATTCCAGTCCACTCTCCTTGGCTGCTAGGTTATATGATGTGGCACAGACCATTCTCACTATGTTAACAATGGCTGGACTTTTTCCAGACCAACCTTGTAAATTATTATAGCTCTTTACCAAGAATAAAGTATTCAAGCTTTTTTTTTAAAATAAAAAAGTAAAACTACAAAGAAGGAAACATATTAGGAATGGGGTACATGTTATGTCCTTCTGAGTCTATGCCTGATGGCATTAGCATCATGAATTGTGGAAAGGAAGCTTCTACAGAAATGAGATCTTGGGACATTTAATAAAGATTTTAAATTTTTTAAAGAAACCTTTAAATGTTTAAATTCGTATTTACTTAAATGTATGGTACAAGAATGTGTATGCGTGCATGCACATCACATACATACGCACATGGCTGGATTGACTGTAACCTTGGGCACATTCTATCATCCCTGTATATCAGTGTCTTTGTCTAATGAAGACATCTACTATTATACCTACTCATAGGCATATTGTGAAAATCAGGGACTAAATATTCAGAATGCTTCCAGAACACTGCCCAGCACATGGAAGACGCTATAGATGATGATGATAGTGATGATTTTCTGTGGTGTGTTGAGAACAGAAAGAAGTATTTGGAAGGATGGCAATTAAAAATTGAATAATACAATACTGTCAGAAGACTGGAGCTCTTAGGGGTAGCAACACGTCCTTTCATGTGTCTTCCCATTGGCATGCCCGGACATTCTCGTTCACACTCCACTGCTCTGGTTATACAATCACTGAGGCTACAACTAGCAAATGTACTAGTGACCTTCGATTGCTCAGTGGGATTAAGTGTTAGGATCCAGAGAATCTCAGATGAAGGAAGAGAGATGAGACAGTATAAGGTCCCACTTTGTACCCTAGCGAACTTCTGTTCCACCTGCATTAAAAATTGTTTATTTTCTCTCTGTTTTTTAATACATAGCACTACATCTGGAACTGCGTTAGAGGTGCCAAAATTACAAATTTCTTTATAGCTCCTTTCTTTTTCACTTCTCTCCTTAGCATAAATCATTGCATTATGTACGCCTGAGGATTTGTTCTGCCCCATAAACATGAACTAAACAATACTGCTAGAAGGTACTTTGTCATTCCATTTTCTGAAGTCACCCTGGGTAGAAAAGTTCTGAACAGAAGGTCCTTAAGACACATGACCAACAGATCACTGTCCTCCCTTGACACACGAAAAATCTCAGATCTACCTGGCTTGATCTCTGGCTATTTTTTGTTCTAATAGTAAAAAGGGCACCTTTAGACTCGACGCCTGGTGACTGCAGATCACACATGATCGCTCTTTGCCCTCCAATCTCTACCTTGGCTATTGGCCATTTCTTTTCCCCCACACTACATTATGTCTCTCCTTACCTTCCAATCTTACTCACTCCATGCTGGCTGCTGTTCCTCAGGGTAATTAGAAGCACTTGTGTCCGACAGGATTTTACCTGAGTGCCTAAGAACACATCATCAATCTTCCATGGAGTGGGAGGTTTTAAATGAAGCCATCAAGCATGGCTGGGCTTACAGTTGAAGCAGAAGACCGAGTGAGAGCAGAAAGGGTCTCCAAAGGCTGAAACCCCACCATAGCATATATTTCTTTTCTTTTGCTTAATCATCACTTGAAGATATGTTCATGGATTTGAGAGGGAGAAAGACACAGATGTGAGAGAGAAACATCAACCTGTTGCCACCCATATACACCCTGAATGGGGATCAAACCTGCAACCTAGGTAGGTGCCCTGACCGGGAATGGAACCCTCAACCTAGTTATATGCCCTGATTAAGATTGAACTCATGACCTTTTGGTGTACAGGATTATACTCCAACCGACCGAGCCATCCAGCCAGGGTACTAGCATATACAAGGTCTGTCGAGAAGGTATCCCGCCACATAATATGAAAAAGAGACATTTATTAAAGAAGATAAAAGATACAAGAAACCATTGTACACAGGACAATGACATCTCAGTCCCCTTCAAAGTAGGCACCTTGGGACCTCACACAGTTCTCCCAATCACCATCAGCAGCCCCATCATATTTTCCTGAATCTCACTGATGGTCTGAGATCTCTTCCCTTTCAAAGGTGATTTTAGTTTGGGGGAAAGCCAGAAGTCACAGGGTGCCAAATCTGGGTTGTAGGGGCCTAAAGTCGCCTGGGTGATTCAATGTTTCACCAAAAAACTCTACACGAGATGTGATGCCTGAGCGAGCACGTTGTCATGATGAAGCTGCCACTCACCAGCTGCCCATAGCCTTGGCCTTCTGAATCATCCAAACAGTTTCAGTAGAGGGATGTTTGAGCTTAACGTAAAAACTGATGGAGATTCATTGCTCTACTCACTCAGTCATTTTGAATGTGACAGTCACACAGTGCATGTGCTCACTCAATGGCATCTACCGCCCCCACTGACTAGGATAGTGAGTCATCATTGTTCATACATGTGCATTCCAGTCCACGCTCCTTGGCTGCCAGGTTACAGAGATGTCGCACAAACTGTTCTCTTTATATCAACAATGGCTGGGCTTTTTCTGGACAGACCTCACATTTCTTTCAAATGTAGGTTCTTTGTTCCTCAGTGTTGAGGACCCATCAGGTGTCATGTACTTGGTTATTTACATAGGTTCAGGAGTGTTTCCAGGGGAAGGAATTTGAGGAACGCATCTGAAATCATAACAGCCTAAACAGAAATGTCCTCCGTAAAGTTTGCTGTATTTACAAAATGGGTTTCCCCATATTGATTTGATTACTCTGTGGCTGGACCAATTTAGAAGGAAGGAAAGAAATTTCCCTTTGTAAAAAGGCAGGACACAGAAAGACCACAGAAAATTGAAGGCCTTTTACCCATAAGCACTTTCACACAGTAGAGTCTCAGTTAAGTTCAATCACCTGCAGAGCCGAGGGCCCCATGACTAACAGTCCACAGCCACGAGACTTAAAAGAGAAGACATGAAAGGAAACTACAAAGATAAATTATGAATATAATGACAATTTCAAAACGAGCCTGAGTGGAGAACAGCCCTCTAAAGGAGGGCTGGGAAAGAGAGGCCAAAGGAAAAGAAGAGGAAAAAGCTGGACTAGGACATTCATGGCCTCACGTTTCCCACTCTGTACCCCCTACTCTTTCGGAAATTCACTTGGGGTCAGGTAAAGAAACAACCCCCACCCTGACCAGTGTGGCTCAGTGTGTTTGGGTGTCGTGCCACAAAGCTAAAGGTCACTGGTTCCATTCACGGTCAGGGCACATGCCTGGGATATGGGCTGGGTCCCCGGTCAGGGCACACGCTAGAGGCAACTGATTAATGTTTCTCTCTCACATCCATTTTTCTCTCCCTCTCTTCTCCTCTCTCTAAATATAAATAAATAAAATCTTTTAAAAAGTAAAAGAAGCAGCAACCTCCCTCCACTGAAAACTACTGGTAAAAAGGCTCTCTGAACACCACAAACTCCGACAACCCCTTGGAGATGGGAGCTACCCCTATGCATTCCAGGGCGGAAACAGTTATAAGTCGATTGTTAAGTCAGCTTAGCCATTTGGTATGTGCTTATGTTTCTTATTAATCAATGTAGCATCCATGAAGTGAGGTTTTTCCGTTGTTGCTTCTTTATATGATCAAGTCCCCTATTCAAGAGATACCAAGATCCTCAGAGAAACTATGGTTTGTGTTAGCACTGCCTTCCAGACTGGACCCACTTCACTAAGCAACAATCCAAATAAAGCCCCTCCCCCAAAGCATGCACTTGTTTCCGGTCCCCTCTAATGTTAATTAAGCATGTTGTCCCCAGTGTTTGTCAGCTAATTTTGAGGCTCTTCAGAAGCATTGCCAAAATATGACATTGAAAATAGCACAGCCCTATTTTTAGTATCCAGACTAAAAATAAGAAAGTCTTTTTGGGGATAACCAACAGAAATCCTGACTTTGAAGTTATGTTTAACATAGCCTCACATCCGTTACTGCTCTTTCATTTAGTTTTCCATTTTGACAGCAAAGGAGAGTAAGTATATTCAAGCTTGGTGTAATTTTTACATTAAAAACAAAACAAAAAACTCTGCTTCACAACAGTAAGACTATGGAAAGATTCCAGAAAATAAAACTAATTCTGAATTTCTTTGTTCTGAAAGGACAGGTTTATGTTATGTTTAAATACCAAGGTTCACTTATACTTGCATTTTGAAATAAATGAAAACTAGCTTTTACAAAACAAGAAAATTAAGTGGAACCATGTGATAAGAACTAGTTGATAACATGTGCAAATTGGAAGAATAAAAATGTAGACCACCCCCACCCACCACCCTGTTAACTGGTTTCTGATTGTTTAAGAAGCTCCCTTGTCCTCACCCCGGTTAGGGTGTAGACACTCCATCTCCTCCAGGTAAGTGACCACATTATAAGGAATCTTTAAATAGTGCTCTGATTGGTAAAAGATCATATCAAGAAATTTGCAAATTTCTAAAGGACAAGACCAATTACTGTGACTCTTCAGTGGTATTGTGTGTGGTTCCCAAATTAGCAGCAACAATGGTCACTGTTGCTGTGACCAGGACAACATGTAGCAGGTGCTTATGTGAGCTGCCTGCTCCTCTACTGGCTAATGCCACCTTCACAACTGCCGTCCCAGGTCTGGGACACATCACATGCATTCTAAAGAGAACCACACGTGAAGGGTAGGTATGAACTTTGGTAGAAATCACTGTCATTTTAGTTTTTAATCTATTTCACCTGTAGCTCATGAAATCGTGCAATTCACAGGGGAGTAGTTGCCGCTAGAGGCAATTGAAAAGGCAGACGTTCAGCCCTCTTGTCTTCTGTACTGTAATCAATGCCATTTTCCTCTAGCTCTAATCTCTGTTTTAATCAGCCTGCATTCCTGTAAGAATTAATACATCAAATTACTAAGCAGTTAGTTTCAAACTGCTGTTATACAAAGTCCACAGGTTGAAATTGACTTTGAAATTGCATTTTTTCTCATTAAGCTTTATAGTACTCATCTATTTCATTCCCAAATTATAATTAATGAAATTTAACGTTATGAGTTCCAACATGTGAGCATCATTCATTAGTAAGGAAAAGATGAAAAGAAACATTAATCAACCTTCCTTTAAGACAAAAATCACAGACGCTCAAGATACTTTGTAGGGGAAGTTTGCACCCACCATATATCAAAGGGCTCAATTTTTAAAACAGTGGTTAAAAAAATAAGACTTTGTAGGTATTCTATCAAATGTTATTTAGGCTTTATACTAACACATTGAAATCTCTTCTCTTTAATGACAAAAGAAAAATAAAGACATTCACGAACAAGTACAAAACTGCTCTCTCTGCCTTCTGAAGTGGAATGGCTGATTACAACTAGACTATTTTCCCTCACGTTGCATCACAGGGCTTGATACGACAATAGAGGGAATAAGGTCTTCCACTATTTCATCACCCCCCGAAATAGGTTCTCAAATGAAATAGTCTCAAATATTCCCCTGTTCCTGAGCAGATTGATTTTACATATTACAAAGCCTTTCTCTGAATTGTTTTATTTTTACCTGGTTGTCAGCCACTTAGGAAATGTTTGAAATTCTACCAGTAAACCACACACACTCCCCGGGAAGGGCAAGGGTAGTAACACACACACACACACACACACACACACACACACACGTAAACCCTCCCATGCAATCACAGGCCTGTGGTCTATTCCTGATTAAATTAGTAGTTGTTTTGTTAAAGTATAATGTAGCCTCCTTCTTTTTGGTCATAATAAACCTATATGGGACTTAGCTATCCCATAATTCTGCCTAATTGGTTTCAGGGGTCATTTCTGAATCCGAAATGCATGGGCAGCCTGAGGCTGATGACTGGACAGGAAGCGTTTCCAGCCACATTCCCATCATGTAAAACCAGCAACCTGAAAGATCTTTTCCATTACAACAAAAAACCTCCCTATTTGGCTTCTGGCAATGGCATCAGGGGTAGACAGATTGTGTAGCTGTACCCAGGCAGGGAGACTGGCGTGGGCCATTCTTCTCGGGTCAAAAGAATGCAGACATTCATGCTCCAATGGTTCAAGTGTCTGAAATATTTCAGTGTCACGGGGGCCAGTTCATAAACCTAACATAGATCCATATCCATATCTCTATATCTAGATCTATATAATTTATACCCATTTCTCAATATCTATATTCACATAATTTATATCCATATTTCTATATCTATGTAATTTATTACTTTACACAATACAACTTCTAGGAGATGTAAGTGATTTTCCTTTATAAATTAAATAAATTTAAAGTACAGATTTAGGAAGTTTCAAGAAATTTACAAAGCTCTGCAGAAGTAGAACATTGTGATTCTTCAGCACCACATGCTGTTCCTGCATTTAAAAGAATGTGTAAAGTGTGCTCTCTCAAAACAGGGTAGGAAACAGCTACCCAGTATGGTTTCTGCACCCTCTGGCAAACCATTCACAAGCCTAAATCATACAATAGATTTTAATACAGTCAAATAGCCACTTTAAAAAGATGTTCATGCTATTTTGAAGCCAGGTGGATTTTTAAAAGGAAAAATAAAAAGTCAGTGGGTACAAAGAATGGAATGCTCTGATCATCCAACATCCTCAAGAATTTGAAAAAAAAATAAAAAAAGGTTAACAAAGCGAGCCATGTGAAATTCTTTGGAGTCAAGGCACGCGATGGAAGAGAAATAAAGGAACTAAATAGTTTTCAGGAACACTTCAACTCAAAAATATCTTCTGGACTTGGTCTGCAAGAAATATAGAGGATCCTGAAATTATACAGTAAAAGCAACAAATGCGAAAAACTTAGAAGCAGAGAACTAAAGTGGAAGAGAGGAGAGAAGGAGGGGAGGGAAATAGAATGATCAAAGGTGGCCATTCTGGAATAGCTTTTGCTGATTACAAAGTAGAATAGAGAAGCCTTTTTTATAATCTTGGTTCTAAAGGGTAAGAGTAAGACTCACATAGAGACAATCATACACTAGATATGTGGGTTAGAACTTTATGAACGATACTATAATGAAGTTCAAGTACATATTTTCCTTTTCTTTTTTTTAATTGTTATTCAATTCCAGTTGTCCCACTTTTTCCCCCATTGCTCCTCTCTGCCCTACTCCTCACCCCATGCCCATCACCCACAGTCAACCCCCACTGTGTTGTCCATGCCCATGGGTCCTTTATACATGTTCCTTGACTTGCCCTTTCCCCTTCTTTTCCCGTTATCTCCCTCTCCCCTCCCTTGTCAGTTTGTTCTTTATTTCAGTATCTCTGGTTATATTTTTCTCATTTGTTTGTTTTGTTGATTAGGTTCCACTTACAGATGAGATCATACGGTATTTATCTTTCACTGCCTGGCTTATTTCACTTAGCATAATGCTCTCCAGTTCCATCCACGCTGGAGCAAAGGATAGGAGCACCTTCTTTCTTTCTGCTGCGTAGAATTCCATTGTGTAAATGTTCCACAGTTTTTTGATCCACTCATTGACTGATGGGCACTTAGGTTGCTTCCAGCACTTGGCTATTGTAAATTGTGCTGCTATGAACATTGGGGTGCATAGGTTCTTTTGAATTGGTGTTTCAGGATTCTCAGGGTATAATCCCAGCAGTGGAATTGCCGGGTCAAAAAGAAGTTCCATTTTTAGTTTTATGAGGAAATTCCATACTGTTTTCCATAGTGGCTGCACCAGTCTGCATTCCCACCAACAGTGCACTAGGATTCCCTTCTCTGCACAATAATTTTATCAATAGTAATTCTGGAACACAATCAGAATAAAAGTAAACAATTATAGTTAATTTGTCATGTCCTTTTTTTTGGAATACCAACTGAAAAGCAAAATATATTTTCGAACTCTTATAACGGGTGAAGTATTTTGAAATAAATAAAGATGAATAAAAATGTACATAATATTTAGGAGCTTACTGATGACTCAAAGAAAAATAAGAATAACAATCAAATAAATGTGAATAATCTCCCTCCTCTTCCATAAAATAAAACATTATAACTTTTTGTTCATATCATTTCACCTAGCAGTAATGATTTTAGAAGGTTTTTGTCCCCCGCAAGGAAGTACAGAGGGAAGGACTAGAAGTAATGTTTTACAGTTTTACAATCCAAAGTACTCTGAATTTCTTAAACATGGTTATGAATATCTGGTTATTTATGGTGCAAGGGTTGTAGGCTATCGATTGCAAGATGGGATAAATAAAAAACTCTTTAACTGGAACAATAGTTGAAAAATAAACATATCACAAATTCATACTTCATTTACTCTTTCTGGCAGTTGGGAATACATAGAGTACAGAATGATAAAGCTTTTGGAGAAAATTCTGGCAAAACAGCAAAGTATGTGAAATGTCTGCTTGTTATACATGATTAAAGAGACCTCTTATATTGTTATTCTTTTTTTAAAGTATATTTTATTGATTATGCTATTACAGTTGCCCCATTTTCCCCCCTTTATTTCCCTCCACCCTGCACCCCCCCTCCCACCAGCATCCCTCCCCTTAGTTCATGTCCATGGGTCGTACATACAAGTTCTTTGGCTTCTACATTTCCTATACTATTCTTAACCTCCCCCTGTCTATTTTCTACCTACCATTTGTGCTTCTTATTCCCTGTACCTTTCCCCCCATTCCCCCCTGCCCACTCTCCACTGATAACCCTCTGTGTGATCTCCATTTCTGTGAGTTCCTGTTCTAGTTGTTTGCTTTGTTTGTTGTTTTTTTTTAAGGTTCAGTTATTGATAGTTGTGAGTTTGTTGTCACTTTACTATTCATAGTTTTGATCTTCTTTTTCTTAGATAAGTCCCTTTAACATTTCATATAATAAGGGCTTGGTGATGATGAACTCCTTTAACTTGACCTTATCTGGGAAGAACTTTATCTGCCCTTCCATTCTAAATGATAGCTATATTGTTAATCTTGTGACATATGCAAAGCATAAACAAATTTATGTAAGTTCTCTGCTTCAAAAAAATATTTTGCCATTATTTTAATTTAGTACACAAAGAGGCCTAAGTAATTTACATTTCTCAAACTCAATGAGTCCAAGGATCACACCAATATTATTTTTAAATTCTCACTCAAGGATATGTTTATTGATTTCAGAGAAAGAGGAGAGGGAACAGAAACATCGATGTGACAGAAACACTGATCTACTGCCAACCACAGGTGCCCCTACTGGGGATGGAGTGCAAAACCCTCTGGTATACAGGATGACGCTCCAACCACCTGGGCCACCCAACCAGGGCAACGTTATTTTTTTAGATGCAAGTTTTTACCTGCAGAATGCAATCCTCTGAAGCACAAGAAATTGGAGAGTAGTGAAACATGTTAAGAATCCACAAAGATTATAAATGTTTTGTTTTAAGTGGCTCTTTTATTTTTTTAAAGATTTTATTTATTTATTTTTATAGAAAGGGAAAGGGAGGGAGAAAGCGAGGGAGAGAAGCATTAATGTCCAAGAGAAACATCAGTCGGTTGCCTCTCATACGCCTCCAACTGGGGACCTGGACCACAACCCAGGCATGTGCCCTGACTGGGATTTGAACCATTGGCCTTTCAGTTTGCAGGCCAGCACTCAATCCACTGAGCCACACCAGCCATGGTTTAAGTAACACTTTTAACGGCAAAGAATAAAAAGACCTCATATCACACAGGGGAAAAAGCAAAACTCATGAATTTTTTTATTCTGAGTATTACCAAGTTGAACTGGAATAGAAATTCCAAAGTATTTCTTTTTCAGGATCTATAGCCAAATGCCAAATTGCTGATTTACCTGTCATTAAAAAAAATTTTGCCAGAAATCAAACTATCACTCTCTTTTTTTGTCTTTTTTTTTGCTACTAGCTTTGCTGAATTCGTGGATAAAGAAAATGCACTTAATTCCTTGCTAGGCATGAGTATAAAATTTAAAATACCTTGGAAAAAATCTTTTATTTTTTCCCCTCAATCATTAGACACTTACACACTTGCCAAGATAACTTTCCTAGGAACTTGACATATTTGGCAGATATAGTTGATGTTTTGAATATGAATCCTGAAACTTCAAGGAGCAAAGACCTACATTATTGCTCCTCATCTGTTTTAAGTTTTTATGCCAAAATCTAGTTATGTATTCAGTGAATCAGAGCTAAAAATATCTTTTCATGCTCTTGAATTAGTGCCATTTGCCATAAAAAGGTTACTGAAAAAATTTTCAAGAGAAAGAATAAAATTTCACCAAGTCTGTCGAGGATGAATTCAGGTAGTGCTTTTCTCAAGCTCTGGTTGAAAATACCATTTGAAAGTCAGTCTTAGCAAAATTTAGAAGTTATTGGTGCTCAAATTCGAAACAATTATAATTTTTTTCAGAAAATCATACTGGAGAATTTTGCACAAAATATGTGAATATTTTCTT
>VMDR010034338.1:0-11090 GCA_007922815.1 Macrotus californicus
ATTGAAAATAAAGAAGATGTCTCAAAATTTATATAACCTTAAAGGAAAATAAATTCAGAATTATAATAGTGTTACTGCCAGTGGACAGTCATTTGGAACATGACTGAGTGACATATGGTTCATTCGGTCATGCTCTGAATGGACCATATATGATATTTTGGTTCATTGAACCGATTCCATTAAAAACTGGTATTTATATTAAAAGCTGCTTTAGTGAAGCTCCATCATTCCAAAGTAATCATCCCATAGGAGTACAATAAAGAATATTTGTATTTTATTAGTCTTGACTTCATTATAATTTTCTGATATCTTAAATTCCCTGTCAGATTATAATAATGGCAATAGTGCAGGAACTCCTGATGTCTCCTATTTATTTAGAAAATTTCTGATTTTCAGATTATTTTAGTTTTTTTTTTCAATTTGGAAATGAAAAAAGTACCTAATATCACAAAATTTGTCTTTTATCATTTCATTCACATATTGTTTTTGTTACATAGCAGGCAATCAGAAAAAATTGGACCAATAACTGTTCCATAATTGTATGGGGAGATGTGATAAGTGTGTCTCTCAAGAATTTAAACCTAACAGAGGTTTTACACTTACTGCCTCAGAAAGGAATGTGACTCTAAACAGAGATAGGATTTAATGAGTGAAGGAAAAAGATAAGGCAGCAACAGAGTTCCTGTGACCCAAATGTCCTTCCTTGTGTGCTATACTATTTAAATGCATGACACTGAAGAGCTATGTGTCCTATATATGCTCCCAAAGCAAACAGTATAAAAAATTTGGTGACAACTCATTTGAGAAACAAACTCAAGTAAAAGTTACGGACTTGCCTTATTTTCTGCACCTGGAGGTAATATTTGAGAAGGAGCAAACATGAAATCCCTAAGGGAAATAAAACTTGCAAAGTGTGTGGAGGATAAATCTAAATAAAAAGCAGCTGAAAAAAATATGGGTGCACATCAAAATAATAAGTCCTCCAACATGGCCAGGAAATACTTAGAAAAACAACTTCCCGTGGGTTCAAAAATCACAGTAAAATGTTCTTTAAAAACAAGAGCTCAAAGAAGACGAAAGTGCGAGGAAAACCTAAACCAACAAAAGGAGTTGGAAAGTACGTCTGCTCAGCTCTGAAAAATAAAGTAATAAAAGGAAAACATGAAGATATTACGGAGATGATCACCACTAAAGGACTTCAACTGGACTGTAAACAGTGTTAGGGAGCAAGATGGACAGGATTAAGGGGTCACACAAACAAAAGAATATGCATATAATATAAAATTAATTTGAAAGATAAAATTCGAAAACAAAGGCAATGTTCTGACATACGCTTAATTGGTGTTCTTGCAAGGGAAAAAAAATCAAAGAGATTTAAAAAAGCATTTGAAACCTAATAGAAGAAGACTCCCTTAAAGATTTGAATATTTAGAAAAAGAGCACACTGTATTCTGGGGTGGGAGGATGGGGCGAAATATGGTACAGAATGATCATCAGAAAAATATGTCCTGGTGAAATTATTGAACATAAAGAACCATGAGAAGATGCTGAGGCAGAAAAAACAAAGGATGTACACAGTGTAGGCTGAAGATGTGCCTGTGCATATACATTGAGGACATATTGATGTGTGGCACCTATATTTGTGTGTGTGTTAGAACAGCCATTTTTTATAATCTTTTGGGACCTCTTGAAGGCAGGAAAAAATATAGATATCCCTCTGGTTGAGACTTAATGCTCTGACCCTGCCTACTTCTAGAAGATGCTGTGATATATTTAAGTTTCATTTATATTATAAAATTACCCAATTTCTGACCATCAAGTCCCCTGTATCTGATAACAGGCACACTGAACAGTGATTTAGTGTGGAATGAATATCCCCACGCATGTGACTGCCAAATTAGTTGAAAAGAAATAACACTAAAGCTGATAACACCAGTTAGTGGGCAAATTTTTCAAAATATAAAGCATGTTAAAACAGCAGAGAAAAGATTGAATAATGAACAGGGCTTTGTTCTTATTTGGCCAAAATGATAAATGCCGTTCCAGAACTTCTGGAATCTTTCTTTTTACCGGTCATTAGGCAAGTGGCCAATATCCTGTTATCCCAATTACAGACAAAGACCAACCAGAGGCAAGCTTGCATTTTAATAAAGAATCTTTGTGTCTAGAATAACAATATATTTTGCTCTGCAGCTTCTTTCATTGGACTTCATCTTAAAATAGAATAATATTATTTTCTACCTCATAGCGTGTCTTGACAATTAAATACTGCTCTTAAACTCTTAGCACAGTGGCATACTGTAAGTGCACAATCAATATAGTTGCTCCTTCTCATATTTCGATTATATTTTATTTCAAATAATGAATTATTCTAGCTATATGCTGATGTTCCTGAGATTAAAAACCAGAGATATTTGTGTTTAGTCTTTTATAATGAATAATACTATTACATTTATCTCATTAATCTTATTCATCTTTTCCCACTTATTTGTTGTGTGTTTGTTCATTTCTCCTGTCTTCCTGGCCCTTCTCCTATTTCTCTCTATTTGTCCTTTCTTACTATTTTTTTCCTCACTTCATTTTATTACCTCCATTTTAGTTTACTGTTTTCTAATTTAGCTTAATAAGATTGCTTACTTAATTGATCAGGAAAAGCTCAGTTATCTATAAAATGAGGGGGGTTGGATTGCATCAATCTGTCTTCTTTCCCAGGGTCAGATTTTAGTGGCTCTATGAATCTGCATGACATGGCAATAATGGACACTTCAGGAACAGGGCAGCTGGCAATATTTGGCAACAAAGAGAGATGTTCGACAAGCGTGGTACCCAGCGTGACAAGGATGTTCCAATAAACTTACATCTCACACCACAACAGTGCACAGAATTACTGAGTGCTAGATTAGGGACGTTAGGTGAAAGGCCTGTGGGAAAGGTCACAGTGTCAGATAACAGTACTTTTTAGGCATCTGATCCCTTTTCAAGGGATTGTAAATTAAAAATAGGCAATAAGCCCTGGCTGGTATAGCTCAGTGGATTGAGAGCGGGCCTGTGAACCAAAGGGTCACTGGTTTGATTCCCAGTCAGGGCACATGCCTAGGTTGTGAGCCATGTAGGGGGTTACAAGAGGCAACCACACATTGCTGTTTCTCTCCCTCTCTTTCTCCTTCCCTTCCCTTCTCTCTAAAAATAAATAAATAAAATCTTAAAAAAATGTTTAAAAAAAAATAGGCAATGAAATCCTTGCATTCACATAGTTTACATTTTAGTTCTATCAAAACTTTCTATTTTGAGGGACGTTTTGAATGAATGCAAAAAGGAGAAGGCAAGAAGTGGTTCTCTTCCCTGTCGTTAATAGAAAATGTAGTCAAGCTCTTGATGGCTTGCGTTCACTCATTCAGCATTAAAATCAGTAATGTTTTTCTAGGGAATGCACAACATAAAATAAATGAAAGTAAATGCCAGTACATGGGTGTTGTTACCTAATACCTTCATTTTCAATGTCACAATATTTAGTTTTTCCATCAATAAAGGTTTCTTGTTTTAATAAATCCACATTCTAATTCATTTCAATTGAGCATAAAATCTACTACCAGTAGATGTCGCTGCACAAATAACTAAATCATGTTTTCATCTGATTTTGTTTTTGCAGATTTTTTTCAACTTCGAATTGATAAAGTATGATTTTCAGAAAGATGAACCCATTAGAAATGAGCAGGGCTCATGTAGTCGTGTGAAAAAAGGTAATATTGTAAGAAGATGTTGCCTCAGGCAAGGTTTCTGAATTTCCTTTTAAATTGCTACTAAATTTAGAAAAGAAAGTGGTTATTTCTAACATGTAATGTGACTTACTTGGAATTTCAATGTAGGTAGAATGATTTAATTACTAGATATTAGGGGACTCAAAGTCTCTCAGATGGTAAATTATTAAAATTTAAAAGTGATTACTGTTGGGCTCTTATTTTTCTTAATCCACCACTTCTAGTTTGTGACAGTGACATATGTCCAATGTTCTGTATCACCAAAACACAACATAAAAACAAATGACTTAATTTAACATTCTAGGTGTAGTGGGAAGTCAGGCAGACTTGAATTTAAATGTGGGCTTGCACACTTAGAAACTGTGCTGTTGTGGGGAAGTCACCCAAGCTGTCCGAGTCTCATTTTCTTCAGATGTAGAGTGGCAGTGACATACTTATTTCATGAGGTTATTGTTGACAATTACATGACATGATGCAGGGGTGTCCAACCCGCCGCCCACGGGCCGCGTGTGGCCCAGGATGGCTATGAATGTGGCCCAACACAAAATGATAAATTTACTGAAAACCTTTTTTTGGTCATCAGTTTTCACCAGTGTTTGTGTATTTAATGTGTGGCCCAAGGGACGCCAAAAGGTTGGACACCCCTGCTAGGCAAAGCCCTGCAGAAGGCCTGGCATGTGGCTTGTCCCCCCACCCCCACCCCTTCTCTCTGCCCTCTCATTCCCCCACCTCCCCCAAGGTAGACTTTCTTATAACTTTTAGTTAGAAGTTGTAATGAAAGCAGGTGCTCCAATTAACTTGCCACTGCTTATAATTATTGTAGAAAACTAAATGTATAGATGTGCACTTAGAATTCTTTAGCACTCCAGTCTGAATAAATCTGGCCAAAATTACTTTTTCATGCCTCAAAATGTTTACACTACATTTCAGAGATAATATCCTTTAAATCTTTACTTCAGCTATGGAGATAAAGGTTACAAACCTGGTTTTGGTTTTGTTTTGTTTTTCCTGACAGCTGAAAGACTGGAAAAAACACAAACCTTACCTATCAAAAAACAGATTTCCCAGTCTTCTGAATCTCAAGCCTAAGGGCATTTATCAAATATCTTTCCTTAATTGAACTGTATAGATAGTATTCAAGAGAAAAGCCATTTCTAAAAAGATTACAAAGAATTTCATTTAAACACACTTTGCTAGTATGTTTTGTTTTGGAGGTATTTTTTTTTTACAATTATAATAATATCTGATCTTGGAACTTGAATCCCAGAACTGCTTCTTCCTATCTTGCTGTTCTCATTATGGATTAGTAAATGTTTTATTTTTCCATTAAAGCATTGTGTCTTGCATAAATGATGCCTATACTGAATAGATAAGAAAACACTCTGACCTTTTAAGCATTTGCAATAATTGATTTCTCAGGGAAGAAACTGTCACTTGTGTCCTGAAAAAGAAAAACAACATAAAATTTAAGAGAAATGTGAGGCTTGGAAATTCTGAATTACAGTGAATGTAGACTGATGGAACATGCAATATAGGGGAGACTTTGGAGTCAGATAGACCTGGTTAAAGAAAAATTCCATCCCCAACAATTGGCTGCTGTGTGCCACAGGGAAAATAAATTTCTTTTATTTCCTCAGGTTTTTTAGCTGTAAAATGAAGGTTGTATAAGGGCCCGGTCTTACAGGTTTGGGATAAGAATCAGATGGGTTACAGATGTAAAGTGCTCAGAACAGTGACTGGTACCAGAAAGTGCTCAAGAGGTGTAATGAAGATGTTGATAATGATGAAAAGGATGTTGATAATGACGGTGTGGATGAGCGGTCTCAGCTGCAGCAGAGCAGGCTTGCTTTGACCACTCCAATGTGTGCCCTTGGAGCCAGAATGTCCCGAAGGAGTGGGAGTAATTGCAAGTTGAATAGAGAGTTTTTTAAAAAACAAACAAACAAACTAGAATTCAATCCATGTAACTTATCAGGAGGATGTTGACTCTCTTCACAAGGGGCGGAGCAAATCAACAGATGGCCTTGAAATCTTCTGAGGCAGTGATTGCTCCTCTCTCCCTTGTCTCCTACCCTTCTCTTAGAAGTAGCTGTTCACCTTGCAGATTGCTGTCCAAAATCTTGATTCATCTGAATAAATGTGATTGAAAAATTATTTCTGATAATGTGTCTATAAGTAAAACTAGTAAATTTCATGTTTCATCTCTTGCCCATTGAGGATTTCCAGGCTAACATCCCAGAGAAGTAAAACATTTTCTTAAACTTCCAATAATATATTCATTAGACTAAAGATAGTATTATCCAAAAACCTTGTTGCAAAGTCATTGAGACTTGAATTTGAGTACCACATGCATTCCTTTATACCTGTTGGACTTTAGTAAATGACTTTATTCTTTTGGGCCCTTGTTCCTTCCCTGTGAAATGGGGATTTTAAATTATCGATTTCAAAGGATTTCTGTGAAGGATAAACAAAACGGCAGTCACAAAGGGCTCAGAGGACTTGCTACATAGTAAGTGCCCAATAAATAAGACTACTATCATAACCTTATTAAAATTATTACCATGGTGTTATTTATATCATTGCTGTTATTATCAATGGTAAGATCTACATAATCCAAAAGAAAAGTAGCCATTGTTCTATCCACCCAGGTTGTATGTACCTTTCTTCACATTCAATTTCCTTTTTGTTAGTTTTTCTACAGTTTCTTGCACTTTGGCAGTCTACGAAAGGATGTGCTTGTTTGCTCTAAGCACCCAGAGCAAATGATGTCAAATATGATAAAAATAAATTATTTTTATTAACTTATTAATAAAATAAGGGAGGAAGGGAAACAGAGGAAAGGAAGATAGGCAACACTGATTGTGTCGGTCAGATATAAATTAGGTACATGTGTGGTGTGTACAATAATAGTTTTAATCGGGTCCCTGAAGAATGCCTTTCTCCCACAGGAGAACCCGGACTTCTCATTTCTCGAGTGAATGAAAAGAATCCCTTCTTTGGTTATGCTGGGAATAAGAAGCACACAGAAAAGAAATTGCTACGTAATGTTTTTAAGGAGGGAGATGTTTACCTTAACACAGGAGATTTAATGGTCCAAGATCAGGAGGATTTCCTTTATTTTTGGGACCGTATTGGAGACACTTTCAGGTATGAGACATCATCAGTCACACTGCCTGTTCAGTGATTGGGAACCCTGCTCACACCAAGGCTCTATGGAAACATTTCAGACCACATGCTCTTTACCTTCAGGGCAAACACAGCCTTTTATCTCAGTCATGTGTCCCCATTTAAAAAAACACTGGCCATCTGTTTCTAGGTTGAAACATAAGTTAAATTTTGATGTCAGTTTTTATAGTTATTTTAATGACTCCATTTGGTCCAAATTAATAAGCTTCCTTTTTTTTAGAATATCAAACAAATAGACAGACATGGAGTCTAAATGATAGGGTTAAAACAAAACCATGCTGGTGTGGCTCAGTGGATTGAGTGCCAGCCTGTGAACCAAAAGGTCACTGGTTCGATTCCCAATCAGGGCACATGCCTAGGTTGTGGGTCAGGTCCCCAGCAGGGGGCACACAAAGAGGCAACCACACATTGGTGTTTCTCTCTCTCTCCTTCCATTCCCCCTCTCTAAAAATAAATAAACTCTAAAAAAAAGAAATAGAAAGTAATTGCAACTAAAAAAATTGACTTTGTTGACTTATCAACAAAGTGCGTCTTTAAACAGTGCCTTTTGGCCCTGGCTGGTGTGGCTTGGTTGGGTGCCATCCTACAAAGCAAAAGGTTGCCAGTTCCTGATCAGGTACTGGGGCATGTGCTAGAGGCAACCAATCAATGTTTATCTCTCACATAAATGTTTCTCTTCCTTCTTTCTCCCTCCTTTCCTCTCTCCCTAAAAATAAATAATAAAAAATGAATAAAATGAAAATAATTAATAGCATAATAAATCATTATCTAAAAATGCCTTTTGTTTTGAAAACTGCCATTATTTTTGGTTACTTGGTGCTTGTCTGGAGCCAAATTCTCCAAATATAGGTGTGCTAAATGGAACTTCTTTTTTGTTTAGATGGAAAGGGGAAAACATTGCAACCACAGAGGTTGCCGATGTTATCAGAATGTTGGATTTCATAGAAGAATCAAATGTCTATGGTGTGGCTGTGCCAGGTATGAATATATTTCAGGTTTTGAAAGAATTCTCAGAAAGAATGTGCCAACTTTTCTTTAGTTTTGTAATCATCTCACTAATTCAATATTTTGGTTTTCATATATCCAATAGTTATCTTTGTCTTGTCATGGCAAATAATGCCCTACAGGGGAAAAGTACCCATTGAATTTTTTTTATGATTTTTGCTTTTTATTTTAGTGTGGGTTGATTTTTTTCCCCTCTGAAATTTATCATATGTGTGTGTATTTTTAAGCAGAGTTTAGAAACTCTGGTCAGGGACTCACTGTTTGACAATAGTTCCAGCTTTTCAATAGTCTATTATTTTGCTCTTATTTTTTTTTTTTTTTTTGCATTAAAAATTTACTGCCATGGAGAGACTTACACAGTGAAAGGAGCTTATCCTGAACAAGGCCAAGCAAAGAAATCACATTAATAGGGCTGAAGATGCAGTGTGCTTATCTTATCTGCTCCCTCTTTTTAAAGTATATTTTATTGATTATGCTATTACAGTTTTCTCAATTTTCCCCCTTTATCCCCCCTCTGCCCTGCACCCTCAACCCTCCAGCATCCCCCCTCTTAGTTCATGTTCGTGGGTTGTACATATAAGTTCTTTGACTTCTCTGTTTCCTATACCATTCGTAACCTCTCCCCATCTATTTTATGCCTACCAATTATGCTTCTTATTTCCTGTACCTTTCCCTCCCCTTCCTCCACTGAAAACCCTCCATGTGATGTCCATTTCTCTGATTCTGTTCCTGTTCTAGTTGTTTGCTTAGTGTTTGTTTTCATTGTTTGGGGTTTTTTTTAGGTTCAGTTGTTGATAGTTGTGAGTTTGTTGTCATTTTACTGTTCATAGTTTTTGATCTTCTTCAATTTCTTAGATAAGTCCCTTTAACATTTCATAGAATAAGGGCTTGGTGATGATGAACTCCTTGAACTTGACCTTATCTGGGAAGCACTTTATCTGCCCTTCAGTTCTAAATGATAGTTTTGCTGGATCGAGTAATCTTGGATGTAGGTCCTTGCCTTTCATGACTTGGAATACTTCTTTACAGCCCCTTCTTGCCTGTAAGGTTTCTTTTGAGAAATCAGCTGACAGTCTGATGGGCACTCCTTTGTAGGTAACTGTCTCCTTTTCTCTTGCTGCTTTTAAGATTCTCTCTTTATCTTTAATCTTGGGTAACTTAAATATGATATGCCTTTGTGTGTTGCTCTTCAGGTCCAGCTTCTTTGGGACTGTCAGCTTCCTGGACTTCCTGGAAGTCTATTTTCTTCACCAGATTGGGGAAGTTTTCCTTCATTATGTTTTCAAATAAGTTTTCAATTTCTTTCTCTTCCTCTTCTCCTTCCGGCACCCCTATAATTTGTATATTGGAACATTTAAAGTTATCCCAGAGGTTCCTAAGCCTTTCTTCATTTTTTTTGAATTCTTGTTTCTTCATTCTGTTCCAGTTGGATGTTTATTCCTTCCTTTTGTTCCAAACTGTTGATTCGAGTCCTGGTTTCCTTCCCTTAACTGTTGGTTCCCTGAATATTTTGCTTTATTTCACTTTGGGTATCCTTCATTTGTTCTTTCATTTTGTGACTGAGCTCAATCAGTTCTGTGAGCATCTTGATTACCAGGGTTTTGAACTGTGCATCAAATAGGTTGGCTATATCCTCATCACTTGGCTCTTTTTCTGGAGTTTTCCTCTGTTCTTTCATTTAGACCATATTTCTTTATCTTGGTGAACCTGTTACATTGTAAGGGGGCGGGGTCTTAGGTATTCACCAGGGCAGGGCAACCCTTCTTGCTGTGTTTTGTTGCTGTCGTCTGGTTGATCTGGTTGGTCTGGTTTACTGTTTCTTTAATTCCTTGGTTGTCGGAGTTCCATGCAGTTTGATTTTCTGGCACTTCTGGTTGTTTATTGATTTTAGATTGGTTGTTATCCTCCTTTTAGTTATGCGAGGAAGCGAAGGGTTTCTACCTACGCTTCCATCTTGGACGGAACTTTATCTGCTCCCTTCACAACACCCATTTTTGTTTGAGTGATATTATTTTTCTCTTTGTGACTAGAGTTTATATATGCCACTGAACTGAAACGTGTTCTAGTTTAAATGTTTAATAACACTAACTTGAAGTTAAGTTGAATCTTTTAAAACTTATTTATTTAAAAATTATTTAAAAATTGTTTGGCCTCATTTATCTTTATGAATATGTAGGGTTATAGCATGATGGTAGAAATGGCAAATAAAAGTGACCAACATGAAATCACAAGATTCCTCTCCACTGTCTTTTTTTTTTTAACTAATGACAACATTTTCCAGCTAATGTTTGTAGGTGCTTGAGGACATGGGGGTGGGGATGAGAGTGTGCAGGGGGGAGCAGAGGAAGGGGGTACTTACTCTGACAGCCAGCCGGTGGGTGCTAGAGAAACGCGGTGGGAGATTCCCGCCTCGGAAAGGACTGTAGGTGGCATGGTGAGCAGCAAGTGATCTGTGGATTTAGTTATGAAATCACCAGTCTCTGGTTTCTGACCTTAAAACTATACCCTTTACATGGGTGCTTATTATGGACATTTCTCTGGAATGTATTTGTCTTTAAATAAATTTTTCCTCTTCGTATTTTATATTAATGGTGGTAATATGCAAATCATGGGTCATTTATGGTGTTTTCCATTCCATCTGTTTCATTTTTGTAGTGTGGGCAGTTAGGGATAGACTCTGCCCTTCCGTGTTCCCAAATTATTTCTAGAGAGTTAATCATACGCTCAGGGAAGGGCCCACTCTCATGCTACTGTTGCATTGTCTTTCCTGCAATAGGTTAATGTCTCCCTTTCTAGCAATTGGTATACAATTGACAGGATTATTTTAAAAATTCACCTCATAAAATAGACTCTATTTCAAACTTTTTTTTTTTTCAGATTGTGAAGGAAAAGCAGGAATGGCCTCTATTATTTTAAAACCAAATAAATCTTTAGACTTGGAAAAAGTTTACGAACAAGTTGTAACATTTCTACCAGCTTATGCCTGCCCACGGTTTTTAAGAATTAAGGTAATTTTGCTGTCTGAATTTTAAGAATTGAGGTAATTTTACCTACCCATAAAATTTAAAGCCAAGAATCCTCTGGAGTTGGTTTCTTTACAAAATAATATTTTATCCTTTAGCTAATATGTGCATTTTATTT
>VMDR010034339.1:0-11088 GCA_007922815.1 Macrotus californicus
AGCACCATTTGTTGAGGAGACTGTTCTTTCCCCACTGAATGGTATTGGCCTGAAATTTTTTCAATGCACAAAACATATAAAATTATAAAGGAAACCAGTTTTATTGAAATATAGTTTATCAAAATATGAAAAATCCAAAAATCATGTAATTTAATAGTGTGGGTCTAATAACTACCACAATTTCAAAGTAGTAATGAATATAAATAATATTTTAAGACATCTGCAGCAATTTTAATGTAATATAAAAAATATTTGTGATTTCTATTGGTGACAAAGTCAGGTTCTACTGATACTACTCTGGTTTGTTGTTAACATCCATAATTGAAAGAAATGCTAAATTTCAGATCAGAGATTAGTGAAAATAAAGATATAATTTTTCCTAAGTTTACATACCTCCAGGAATTTCATCCACGGACTTGGGGAGTCTAGAGACCTATGGTTAAGAACCTTTGCGCCCCACATCATGATGTTAGCCCTGATTCTCAAGCTGTCCTCCTGCACACTCTGGATTTGTCACCCACAGCTGTCACATGTTGGGTGATGAGAGGGAGGCCCCTGCACAGCTCTGCTGCAGACTTCCTCCTCTGAGGCATTCTCCTTTGTCCATATCCTGCCTTTTGCAAGTTGTGGTCTTGGGTGTCCCTCTCAGTCTTACAACACTTCTCTTATTTTTTCTGCTCTAGGATGGGTCAGACATCATTCATTAAAGAGGGAATTTGGAGGCCACTTTGGCTTTGTCTCTGTAAAAGGATAGTCTTTTCCTGACTTATCCCTCATCATAAACAGGTACTTACTCCCCTCCCCCCGCCCATGCCTTAGACACTTAATTCTCACATGATTGAAAGAAATGCTAAATTTCAGTTCAGAGGTTAGTGAAAATAAAGACATAAAGATATAAATAAAGATATTTATTCTCTACTTCTAAAACATACAGTTATATCCACTTCTGAATTTTAACCTGAAAGTCACTGGTGTTAAGAGCAAGACTTAGAAGCCAGATTGCCTGGTTTTGAACCCCAGTGCTCCTGCTTCCCAGCTGTGCGGCTTTAAGTAAGCTATCACCCGACTGTGCTTCAGTTTCCTCGCCTGTAAACTGGGGATGGTAATAGCACCTATTTCATAAGATGATTGTGAGGATCTGTTTATTTCTTAGTATAGTTGGCATACGATATTATATTAGTTTCAGGTGTACAACATAGTGATTTGGCATTTATATACCTTACAATGTGATCACCCCACTAAGTCTGGTGCCCATCTGTCACCAGGCAAAGTTGCCACAGTCTTGTGGACTAAACCTTCTTCTCTGTTTTAACCCACCCCTCCATCACCCCCCCTCTGGCAACCACCAGTTTGTCTCTCTTTCTGTGAGTCTGTTTTTGCTTTGTTTTGTTTATTTGTTTCTTTTTTCTTTTAGATTCCATGTTAAGAGAAATCATGCAGTATTTGCCTTTCTCTGTCTGACTTGTCTTACTTAGCATAATGCCATGTTGTCACAAATGGCAGATTTCACTTTTTTAGAGCTGAGTAACGTTCCATTATATCACATCTTCTTTATCCCCTCATCTGTCAGTGGACTCCTGGGTTGTGTCCATATCTTGGCTAATGTAAGTAATGTTGCAATGACTATATGGGTACATATATCTTTTCAAGTTAGTGTTTTTGTTTTCTTCAGATAAACACCCAGAAGTGGAATTGCTGGGTGATATGGTAGTTTTTTATTTAGTTTTTTAAGGAGTCTTCATCTGTTTTTCGTAGTGGCCATGCCAATTTATAGTCCCACTAAGGGTGCACAAAGTTTCCCTTTTCTCCACATCCTCACCAACACTTGCTATTTGTTGACTTTTTTATATAGCCTTTTTGACTGGCCTGAGGTGTTATCTCGTTGTGGTCTTGACTTGCATTTCTCTAATTAGTGATATTAAACATCTTTTCATATGTCTGTTGGCCATCTATATGTCTTCTTCAGAGAAATGTTTTGTTTTGTTTTTCATATCCTCTGTCCATTTAAAAAAATTTTTTTGTTTATTTTTTATTCTCATTTGAGGGCATGTTAACTGATTTTCAGAAAGAGGGGAAAGTGGGGAGAGAGAGAGAGGGAGAAACACTGATGTGAGAAAGAAACCAATTGGTTGCCTACTATAGGTGCCCCAACTGGTGAGATAACCCACAACCTAACCAGGAATTGAACCAGCAACCTTTTGGTGTACAGGACAATGCTCCAACCAACTGAGCCACACTGGCCAGGGCCTCTGTCCATTTTTTGATCATTTGTTTATTTTTTTCTTATTGAGTTGTGTGAGTTCCTTATATATTTTGGATATCAACCCCTTATTGGATATGAGTATTATTTGTGGATATCTTCTTCAATTCAGTAGGTTGTCTTCATTTTGTTGTTAATTTTCTTCACTGTGAAGAAGCTTTTTAGTTTGATGTAGTCCCATTTGTTTATTTTTTCCTTTTTGCCCTTGCCTGAGGGGACATACCCAAAAAGATATTAGTAAGAGTGATATCAAAGAGTTTATTACCTATGTTTTCTTTTAAGAATTTTGTAGTTTTAGGTTGAATGTTTATCTTTAATCCATTTTTAGTTCATCTTCATATATGGTGTAAGAAAGTGGTCCAGTTTCATTTATTTTGCATGTATCTGTTCAGTTTTCCCAACACTACTTGTTAAACAGACTGTCATTTCTTCATTATATATTTTTTCCACCTTTGTCATAGATTAATTGACCATATGTGCAAGGGTTTATTTCTGGGCTCTCTATTCTGTTCCATTGATCTGTGTGTCTGTTTTTGTACCAGTACCATGCTGTTTTGATAATTATAGCCTTATTGTGTAGTTTGAAATCAGGGAGCGTGATAGTGCCAGCTTTCTTCTTTCTTAAGATTGCTTTGGCTATACGTGGTATTTGGTGGTTCCATATAAATTTTAGGATTATTTGTTCTAGTTCTAAGAAGAATGACATTGGTATATTGATAGGATTGCATTGAGTCTGTAGATTGTTTTAGGTAGCATCAGCATTTTAAAGATATTAATCCTTTTAATCAATGAGTATGATACAGCCTTCCATTTTCTGGAGTCCTCTTCAATTTCTTTCTTCAGTGTTTGTAGTTTTTAGAGCATTGGTCTTCACCTCCCTGGTTAAATTTATTCCTAGGTATTTTATTCTTTCTGACACAGTTATAAATGGGATTGTTTTCTTAATTTCTCCTTTTGGTCATTTGTTATTACTATATAGAAATGCCACAGATTTTCATATATTAATTTTGTAATCTGCTACTCTACTGAATTCATTTATTACTTTTATTAATTTTTTGGTAGAGTCTTTAGAGTTTTTCTATATATGATATTATGTCACCTGCAAATAGTGATAGTTTTACTTCTTCCTTTACAATTGGGATGCCTTTTATATTTTTTCTTGACTGATTGCTGTGGCTAGGACTTCTAATACTTTATTGAATAACAGTGGTGGGAGTGGGCATCCTTGTCTTGTTCCTGATCTTAGAGGCAAATCTTTCAATTTTTCATCATTAGTATGATGTTAGATATGTTTTGTCATATATGGCCTTTATTATGTGGAGGTAAGTTCCCTCTATATCCACTTCGTTGAGAGTTTTTATCATATATGGATGTTGAATCTTGTCAAATGCTTTTCATGCATCCATTGAGATGACCATATAATTTTTATTCTTGCTTTTGTTGATGTGATGTTATCACATCATTAACAGATATTGAACCATCCTTGCAACCCTGGGATAAATCTCACTTGATCATGGTATATAATTTTTTAAATGTATTATTGAATTCAGTTTGCTAGAACTATTTCATTGAGAATTTTCACATCTGTGTTTATCAGGGATATTGACCTATAATTTTCTTTCTTTTGTTCTTTCTTTCTTTCTTTGTTTCTTTCTTTCTTTCTTCCATTTTAGTACCATTGTCTGGTTTTGGTGTCAGGGTAATACTGGTCTTGTAGAATGAATTTGGAAGTGTTCTTCCTCTTCAATCTCTTGTAATAGTTTGAGAAGAATAGATATTAATTCTTCTTTAAATGTTTGGTAGAATTCACTGGTAAAGGCATCTGGTCCTAGACTTTGATTTTTTGGGAGTTTCTTTTTTTTTTATTACTGTTTCAGCTTATTGCCAGTAATTGGTCTGTTCAGATTTTCTGTTTCTTCCTGGTTCACTCTTGGGAAGTTGTATGTTTCTAGGAATTTATCCACTTCTTTTAGTGTGTCCAAGTTGTCCATAAGTGGCATATAATTGTTCATAGAATTCTTTTATTATCCTTTGTATTTCTGTGCTGTTGGTTGTAGTCTCTTTTTTTCATTTCTGTTTTTATTTATTTGAGTTTTCTTGTTTTCTTGATGAGTCTGGCTAAAGGTTTGTCAATTGTGAGAATTTAAAGAGTATTTGTAAAGTACTGAGCACATAAAATTCACTATATAAGTGGACTTTTTTAGTAAAAAAAATCCACAATTTTTAAATTCTATCTCTTCCCTTCTGCAGAAAACCTAATCTTTTTTCATTTTCTCCCTCTTAGTTAGCAACTGCAAATACATCCTTTCTAGTCAAAATATCCCATTGGCTGTCACACTGACTTATATTACTCACTTTTAAGATGCCTTAACTAAAATCCAGATTCATGTCGAATTCTTATACTTTTCCCCACCAACTTCAAGTTCTGTTCCTCTAACACCCTCCTTGATACTTTTCAGTCTTAGATACTTATTATGCCATGTTCATTTTATTTTTTGCAATGTTAAAGAGCTTTGATGACTCTGCTTAGGGTGGCTGGTCTTTTACCAAGTGGCACTTGGAATGGAGAACAGGAAGTAAGACTGGACCTGGTGAAGAAACAAATTGTCCCAATGCCATGCTCTACTCACCTCCAAAGAAGGCCATAGTTGGAGAGGGCATACTCTGTGCACCTAACACTCAGAGACTCATAAAAATAGCAATATGATGTTCCTTTCAAATCAATGGTCTTGCCCCTGACTCCTGAGCACAATTTAATAGCTGTCAATAGGACCTGTGGCAGTAATAGAGTGAATAGAACACTAAAGTAGGAATCAGAAGACCTAGTTTCTAGCCCCAGCTCTGCCCACACTTACTACTAAGACCTTGGCAAAATCACTTACACTTACTTGGCCCTAATTACCTTAGGGATAGTAATGCTCTTAGTTGTGAGAGTCAAACATATGTGAACATACTCTCTTCTGAGCACACATTTTAGCCTTGTATACACTAAACTTATATTTGTTGCTATAATCAAATCCCAACCATCCAGATTCAGCTCATACATGAAAAATCTTAATACTCTTTGCTTTCAGCCCATCCTAAATTGTGTGGGTGAGGTGGGGCTGGCTGAATGTAAAACTAAAGACTGAAAACCTCTAGCTATAAAATACTACAGAGATTGTGGCAGCAGAAGAAACTCCCAGTCTCACAGGAGAGTCCGTTGGAAAGTGGAGCTAGAGCAGAGTGAGCTAATGGCATTGTTCCCTCTCTAACCCCTCCCCCACAGACAGTGCCACAATGCAGCAAAGAGGGTTGCCTCACCTGGATGAATACCTAAGGCTCTGCCCCCTTACAACATAACGGATGTGCTGAGACCCAAGAAATAAGGCCCAAATGAAAGAATAGATCAAAACTTCAGAAAAATAGCTAAGCAATGAGGAGATGGATGACCTATCTGATGCAGAGTTCAAAACACTGGTAATCAGGATGCTCACAGAAATTATTGAGCTCGGTCACGAAATGAAGGAAGAATGAATGAAGGCCACCCAAAGTGAAAAAAAGTAAAATATACAGGGAACCAACAGTGAAAGGAAGGAAACTGGGACTCAAATCAACGATTTGGAACAAAAGGAAGAAATAAACACTCAACCAGAACAGAATGAAGAAACAAGAATTTAAAAAAATGAAGAGAGGCTTAGGAACCTCCAGGACAACTTTAAACATTCCAACATGCGAATCATAGGGGTGCTGGAAGGAGAAGAGGAAGAGAAAGAAATTGAAAATTTATTTGAAAAAATAATGAAGAAAAAAATCTGGCGAATGAAAGAGACTTCCAGGAAGTCCAGAGAGTCCCAAAGAAATTGGACTCAAGGAGGAACACACCAAGGCATGTCATCATTAAATTAACCAAGGTTAAAGATAAAGAGAGAATCTTAAAAGCAGCAAGAGAAAAGGAGAGAGCTACCTACAAAGAAGTTTCCATAAGACTATCAGCTGATTTCTCAAAAGAAACCTTGCAGGCAAGAAGAGGCTGGAAAAAGTATTTGAAGTCATGAAAGGCAAGGACCTGCATCCAAAATTACTCTATCCAGGAAAGCTATCATTTAGAATGGAAGGGCAGATAAAGTGCTTCCCAAATAAGGTAAAGCTAAAGGAGTTCATCACCACCAATCCCTTATTATATGAAATATTAAAGGGATTTATCTAAGAAATAGAAGAAGATAAAAAACTATGAACAGTAAAATGACAACAAACTTGTAACTATCAACAACTGAACCGATAAACAAAAACTAAGCAAACAACTAGAACAGGAACAGAATCAGAGAAATGGAGATCACATGGAGGGTTATTAGTGGGTAGGGTACAGGAAATAAGAAGCATAAATGGTAGGCAAAAAATAGACAGGAGGAGATTAAGAATAGTGTAGGAAACAGAGAGGCCAAAGAACTTATATGTACAACCTATGGACATGAACTAAGGCAGGGAGGGGATGCTGGAAGGTGGGAATGTGCAGGGCAGAGAGGGGATGAAGGGAAGAAAAAATTGGGAAAACTGTAATAGCATAATCAGTAAAATATACTTTTTAAAAAAGCAATTTAAAACCAAACTAGTTTTACTGATTAATGAACTGATTGATTGATTGATTGATTGATGGTCATTCTTCTGTTTTAGATGATCCAAAGGTTAAAATAGCTTTTCTCAATTTTATCATCATTAACACTTTGGACAAGAAAATTGTTTCTTACAGAGATCTGTCCTGTGTATTTTAGGATGTTTAGTAGCATCCCTGGCCTCTACCCATTTGATGCCTGTCATGATAATCAAAAACATTTCCAGATATTGCAGAAATTCCCCCTGAGAAACAGGATTGCTTCTGGTTGATATCTACTGAGTTAAAGAACAACAAGGTCTTATTTTAGTGCTTTTTATTTACACGTCTAACTCCTTAAGTATGGTAACTCCATATTCTATATTTTCTCTACATTTCTACATATTACAGGTCAAAATTCCATAGAGTTAATGTTCAATAAAAATTTTGGTATATGGGAATGCTATGACTGTTAATTTTCCCACCACTCACCAGCATCACATATTAAAAAACTGTCTTTATCAAGAGAAAGCTCTAAGTCAGCTTTCTGCTAGAAAGTTGGTAAGTTTAAATCTTTCTAAACATCCTATGAATACAAAAACTTGACTTTTACACTGGACTCACAAGGCCTAGAGTTTTGTTGTGTAGGACAATGGCTCTCAACTGGAGGTGGTTTTGTCTCCTAGGGAGCATTTCCCAATGTCTGGAGACATCTTCGGGTGTCACAGTGGGGGCAGGGACATCTAGTGGGATGCTGCTGAACCTCCTATAATGCACAGGACAGCCCCACAACAAATAATTATCCAGTCCAGTGTGTCAACATTTTGATAGGCTAACAAGGAACTCTGCTATATTGGAGGAATTATGCACTGTGGTTTTTCTTGGCTATGTGGGCTTTTTCTTTGGAGAACATAATCAAGTCTCTGTTCTTCTTTCTCACAGCTGCTCATGGCACAAGTTCCTAAGATGCATGCTTACGATCTTTCCCTTCCTAGAATGGATGTGTTTGTATCGATTCAAGGATTGGCTTCTTGGAGACTTACTTGCTGGTATGAGTGTTGGCCTTGTCCAAGTTCCCCAAGGTAAGAAAGATGCAAAGCCTTTCACCCACAGACAACGCATCAGACCTTGTCCACTCGCCCAGAGTAAACAATTACTTCTATTAGATGAGTAGAAAAAAAATGTGAATTCCATTCACATCATTACCATTTGTTTGTTCCCTTACCTGCCAGATTTCTAACTCAAGATGGTTCCAAAATACTCGGTTTAGTTTGCACTGCTGAATACTTGCATCTGCAATGCCCATTCAAGGTCTTTTTTTTTTTTTTTTTTTGCTTAACTAGATATTTCATAGTCACGTGACTACAAAAGACCTTATTGGCCCTGGTTTTACTTAGAAAGATGAAGGATAGGAAACATAGCATGCTAGCATCTCTTCAACAAGTCGCACACACAGCAGTCCAGGGGCTACTCTTCTGTCTTCCAGGTAGCAGTTCAGATTTAAGGCAACAAGATCACTCAGACAGGTAGAGAGCTAGCTGGGCTTTAGAAGCCTCATTTCCCAAATAGAAACCAACCTGTCCAGTAATTTTCATTAACACTTGCGTCCTGGGTCCCACAAGTGACATGCCCAGTTACAAGATCATTGTGCTCAGAGAAGCCAAAGCTAGGGCCTCCCACTGGATACTTATCTTTTATTCACATCCTCTTGGTCCAGATAGAGTACACTAATCATGCTCATTTTCACTATAACCAATGTTGGTTGGTAACACAGCTGACATTCCACTGTTATCAGATTTCAAAAAAAAAAAACAGCTAGAAAGTTAACCCAAGATCAAATTTATCCACAGAGAAAGAGAAAGGATTTTGTTAATTCTTTATTCAGTGTTTCACAGTTCCCTGCATAGTCTTTAAACACCTCTATTTCTCTACTTTTGGGGAGCTAAGCAGGCAGGATCGAAACTTGTGATTGTACAGGTTGTGCACAACATAAAAGAGAACAACCAAAGGGGCAAGTGGTAGCTTTCTGACACAGGACTGTTAGTTGGGGGAGAGGCATCTCTTTTTTTAAAAAATTGTCATACAGTAAAACTGACTTCCTTTTGGTGAACAGTTCTGTGGAGTTAAACATGTATAGATTCATGCAACCACCAACACATTCAAGATACCTAACAGTCCCGCAGCCTCAAGTCTCTCTTGTGCCAGCTCTTCTCAGTCATGTCCTCCTGTAACCTCAAAGCCCCGGCAAGCACCGATCCGCTCTCCATCAACATAGTGCTGTCTCTTTTAGAGTATCACATAAGTGGACTCATACTGTATATAACTTTTGAAGGCTAGCTTCTTTAATTCAGCATTAGGTCTTTGAAATTAATGAAAATGGTTATGTACATCATAGTTCCTTTTTATTGCTGAGTAATATTCCACTGTATGTCTGTACCACGGTTTATTTATCCATTCACCTGTTTCTGATGGGCGTTTTGTTTCCAGTTTTGGGCTGTCACAAGTAAAGTTGCTATGAACTGTTCATCATGTAGTAAAGTGTGTTTAACTTTATAAGAAACTGCCAAACTGTTTTCTAGATTGGCTGTACCTACCATTTTACACGTCCATCAGCAATGTAGATGCCCTTTGCTAGGTGAAGGAACTGTTCATCTATTCTAGTTTACTGAGAATTTTTATAATGAGTGGATGTTGCATTTTGCCAACTGTTTTTTCTTCATGTATTGATATGATCATGTGGTTTTTGTCTTTAGACTGCTAACATGGTAGATTACATGAACTGAATTGTAAATATTGAACTGGCAGGTGCAAACAAAAGCAATCCATTTGTATGAGCACATCCACGTCCAGGAAGGCGTCAGAAAGTCTCCTGAGCGTTCCTGCGGTGCTGCAATGAGCAGTCTCAACTCTTGGCACTGAGGTTTTAATTGTGCGTGCCCTAGTCACTCCCACTTATCAAAGGCCCTTCACTTATGGTCAGAGTTTGAGGACATCCTACTGCTAAATTACCAACTCATTGATGTGATTTGGTACTAAAATAAGAATAATATTAGGATGTATAATCATACCTGGCATCCAGCACACAACTATATGAATAAGTGAATGCATGTAACTCTTGCTAAGAGATTGTGTGTTATTTTAAGTAGTATGAATAATGAAGTAATTTGTAGTGTGAATAATTCAAAAGTTTTACTTATGTTAAATAGGTAGTACCTAATGACTTAATAATTTTCTTCAAATGGAACAAAAATACTACATGGTAAATACCTTATTTAAAATGTTCTAGATCTTCTGTACAGTGGAATTCTAATTTGTAAATGTAAAAGAAAATACAAAATCACCACTGGAGAAACACCATAGTGATAATTGTTGTAGATAAAAATCCCCTAAGAGCTAGTGGGTAAAAGTTTATAAACCATGAAATAGGATTTGCATAGTTACAAAGTATCTTCCTCAAAATGATTATTAAACTACTCTACTACTTGACAGTGGAGATTTGGGGGAAACCACTTTAACCATGTGATCAATGCTGTCACCACCAGCAGTAAGACACACGGAGATCACAAATCCTGGGCCATGAGGGGCCAAGAAGGACACAGCATCATTTCCATAGAATTCTCACCAAAAACGGATACATTAGTGCAATCGGGAAGAAACCAAAGACAACCCCCAATTACGGGACATCTGACAAAATAACTGATCTCTTACTGCTCTTCCAAAGTGTTAATGTCAAGAAACAGAAATGAAGCCTGAGGAACTATTACAGACTGCAGGACCAAGGGAAATGACAAACTAAGTGGAATGTGGGGCTCTGCACAGAACCCTGGAACAGAAAAAGGAAATTAGTGGCAAAACTGATGAGATTCAAATTGAGTCTTTAGTTAATTTCTAATGTTAATTTCCTGGTTCTGATAATTATGATTATGTAAAATGTTAACATTAGGGGAACCTAAGTAAGGGATATGTGAAAATCCTCTATTTTTGTAACTTCTATAAGTCTGAAATTAGTTGTTCAAAATTTAAAAGTTTTTAAGGGTGTTGGAAAGTTTGGAAACTTGGTTTCCTTCTATTTCTCCACAGCCTAAGCTTAACTGAGACTGGACAACTTAGCATCAGACTGTTACCAACTAATTCTCTTACCTTCCTTGTATTGGTGAGTTGTTCGAATCCACATTTCAAAGACTCCCTATTCATGCTAATGTTGTTTATCGAGGGCAAATAGGGGCTGTTCAACATTATACTGCAATTCATAGGCAGT
>VMDR010034340.1:0-11088 GCA_007922815.1 Macrotus californicus
TATCTGGCAGTGACTGATGTATCATATTTGTAGTCTGAGTTAAATCTCATGAATACATGATACTTGGGAGGTGATTTCTCAGTTTTATTGTAGTTCGTACCCTCCAAGTCTGAGTACCACATCCAGACAGAACATTGTTAGGATTCTCCTCTTTCTTCTCTTCTCATTCTTCTTGTTTGCCTGTGTATAATATTTTATTTGTCTAAATTTGGAATTTGCTTTTTAGACTTATTGATGATATGAAATGTATTTGACTTCAAGAATTACAGATTGTCTGGAGCCATGAAAGTTACAATCAGAAATAATTCTGGTTGGTATCTGCAGCAGTATATATAGTAAAATTCCTTATTTAATTTGCCAGTTTGCTTGGATAATGTTGAGAACGGAAGCCAAGCAACCTGGGTTGTGATCCTGGTTCTGTCAGTAGCTTCTTTTCTAAACTGGGAAAACTGACCTAATCTCTTTCTACTTTAGTTTGCTCATATGTAAAGTGGTGATAACATGACTATCTAAAGTAACCTAGTTGTGAGGTTCAGAATAAAATATGTATATAAAAATACTTTTAAAGTGAAAACATTTTATAAATGCTAGCTGTTTTAATTGCCAAGATTATATATAAATTGATTAATGAAATACACTGTTAAAGTTTGTAATTGGAAGCATCATAGTTCTCATTTTATTATGTAAAAGTTGCCATTTATGTGCTAGAAACATAATTACAATATAAAATATGATTTTATGCATACATTATTCGATATCTAATGCACAAAGGTGAAAGCCCTGGCCAGTGTGGCTCAGTTGGTTGGAGCGTCATCTGTGCACCAACAGGTTAGGGGTTCGATGCCCAGTCAGGACACAGACCTAGGTTGGGGGTTTGATCCCCAGTTGGGGCGCATATGAGTGGCAACCAATCGATGTTCTTCCCTCACATCCATGTTTCTCTCTCACTCTCTCCCTTCTTCTCTTTCTAAAAATCAATAAACATATTTAAAAAATTTCAAGTTGTGAAAGATATTGATGCCCTATTTTCATAAAAAATAAGTTTTATCAAATATCTGAACAAACCCAGGTGTTTCCTATTTCCATAAATTTGGAAAATCAAAACTATATTAGCCTTCATAGCAATCAATACTCCAATCACAAGCTTCCACAATCTCTGGAGAAGTTTAGAGGAGAGTCTCACCCTTCTCCATTGCTGTAAAACTGCCTGGAATTAAATTTATTCTTGTGAGAAGAAAGTAATTGATAGTTTTTCCTTTTAGTGACATCTGTATGTGAGAGAGGCTGTGTGTGTTGTGTGCGTGAGAGAGCGAGAGAGATAGATGGATATAAAAGTTTTATAGCTTTCTTTCCATATGTACTTTCTCTGTTACTCGTTAAAATTTTTGGTGGGTTGTTAAAACAGTTTTGGTTATCATGGCAGTGGAAACAAATATATTTGGGCAATATATATTTTACAGAAAGTCTAGGATTATATTTTTAATACTAATGATTCTGGCTTGCCTCTATGCTGGCATTCTGAAGGACTCTGCAGAATTCTTCACAGTCCCTGTACTTGTTACGCAATACTAAAATGGCAAAGGAAGAACAATCGTTTTTCATTTCTCTGACATGTACATATATTATTATTTTTTGGTGACTGAGCCATGTGCAGGTAGGTCTTTGCTAACTGAGAGGAAAAAAGCAATGTGTGCAAGATAATTTCCACAAAGTTAAGAGATTTGTTAGAGGACAGCCCAAACTGTGCAGGTTCCCATAACCAACACCAGGTGTAGTCGAGGACACAAAAATGTATTGGTTTTATAAGAGATGTTTTTAGGAAATCAAACAAGAAAAAGGATTTAACTTTGGAAGCTATTGTCAAGAGTCTCTTCTAAGTAGTAGGAAGAGAGATTGGAGTCGGACCATTGGTTCAGACTCCGGGTCAGCCACATAGCAGTTTCTTCTCCTCTCTGATCACTGACTAAACCTCACAGGTAGGAAATGGAACCTTTGTTACACTGAAGTGTGTAAACTGTGATTGTCAGATCCCTTGAAAATAAATTTTTTAAATAACATTTACCTGGGTGATGGAATCTGGGGAAGTTCTGGTGCCCTCAGCCATTGGTCATAGGCCATAAGGTCTGGCGAGGATGTTATGAAGTCTCTTTCACAGCCCTGTTTGGGGTCTCAGATCTCCTGGCTGTGGAGAAGGCACCCATCATTCACGAGTCCTGGAGGAAGGGAAGCCATTTGAGCTGGGATCATGCAGAGCCGTGTTCTTGGACCTTGACATACATGAGTATCACAGGAGAACTTGCTCTAACACATTTTTCTAAGCCCCATCGCCAGAGATTCTGAGTTAGCAGGTCAGTGTACGGCCCCAGAAATCGCCTTTCCAAGTTCATGGTAATGCCAGCACGGCTGGTGTGAGAATCGCATGGACAGGCTCCCTGTTTTAGAGAGGGTGAGCACATGACTTCTTTGTGCCCAGGGCATCAAGAGATCATCTTTATCGCATGGAGAAAAATCCTTCTTCCCAGCAAAGGAAGGGGAAAACAAAATAAAGAGAAGGTGCAAACACCCACCCCCAGGCCCTGTGCTGGGCCTCTTAGTGCCTTTGGTCTATGTGGTCTTTGCAGCTCCTCCTGTGAGGAAGGAAGCACCATCCGGGTTTTGGCAGAATATAAAACTGGGTTCCAGAGAGGAAAACTAAATATGATTCATGTAACATGGCTACGCTGAGATCTGAGGTTCAAACTGAAGCTCTGGCTCCATTTCTGGTGCATTCTACCATGGAGGACTGCTTCTTATCCTTTCCTAGGCTCCTCTATGACATTTTTAACAGTTCAGATAAGGAAGTATATTACTGGCATTCATCCCACTCATTAACAGAGCCATTATCCAGTGTGTTTGAATCTGAGCAGGTTTGTGAGAGGTTAGTGAGTGACAACCTGCTAAGTGAGGCCGGCAGAACTCACAGGTTATCTTCAGTGAAGAACTGGTTCCCCTCGACCACCTGTTCTGTCCTTCCTTTCCCAGTGCTCCCCTAACTGACTTCAACACACTACTCTGATGACGACTCTTAGCTACTCTGAGCTAAAGGCAGCACTGTGCTATCCACAGCGTGGCCTCTCATCACCCAAAATTTTGTCCGAAATGCAGAACCCCACCCCAGACCTGCAATGGAGTCAGAAGCTCCAACTTAACAAAATCCCCAATGTGATTCATATATACATCCAAGATATGACAAACTTGTATAAAAGATAACAGGTAGTTGAAAAAAGCCCTACACAACCCAACAGTCATCTTTTCCACTTCTCTGGCTTTGCTGTCGTCAAAATTTCATGATTATAAGTTTCTTGAGGGTAGGAACCCAGTCAGTATCATTCAGCAGCATTTCTAGCACTTAGTTTGACATGCAGTAAAGGACAAATGTTCAATAAATGACTCCAACATCTCTATATGAGGCTCTTATTTCTCCTAAGTCCTAGAATCCTGACAGTTTTCTGGGCATTTCCAGATAGCATATTTTCACAGACATCTCTAATTTGACATGTGCAAGTTGATTTCTTGCTAAATCTGCTACCCTTTTTGTTTTCCTTCTCTTTGAGAATAGTACCATCCCTCAACATGCATCCTGACTTCTTAACAATTATGGAATGTGCCCATTCTTTCTATGGCCATAGGAACCACCTCTATTGCTTTGTTTGTTTAGATGTTTCTTGTCTGATTTATTTACTTGTTTTAAATTTAAAAATATGATTTATTTACTATTCATGTATTCTCTATTATTAAATTAGTACTATGTGTTATTTATGTATGTATGTATTTATTTTCAGCTTTATTGAAGCATAATAAATAAATAAAACATAAATAAATTTGTAAGATATTTAAAGTGTGCGTTGTGATTTGATATGCACATATTTTGCTCAAAGATTCCTCCCATGTAGTGAATGAACACATCCATCATCTCACATATTTAACTTTTTTTTTTTTGACGAGGATATAAGTTCAACTTTCTTAGCAAATGTCAATTTTACTTTAATGTGTTATCAACTATTGTCACCATGTTGTGCATTAGGTCCTCAGACCTGATGCATCTTACAGCTGAAGGTTTATATCCTTTTACTAATGTCTCCCTACTTTCCTCACCCCTCAGTCCCTGGCTACTGCTTTTCTACTCTGTTTCTACTAGTTTGGCCTTTCATTTAGAGTCCACTTATCAGTACTACTACGTGCTATTTGTCTTTCTCTTTGGTTTATTTCACTTAGCACAATACCCTACAGGGCCACCCGTGTTTTTGCCATCAGCAAAACTTCTCGTGACTGAATAATATTCCATTACATATATCACATTTTCTTATATCCATTGACAGTCTCAGAGGATGCTTCTGTATCTTGGCTACTGTGACTCATGCTGCAGTGAGCCTGGGAGGGCAGGTATCTCTTCATGATTCTATTTTCTTTTACTTTGGATATAAACCCAGAAGTCTTGCCTGATTAACGTTAATGGTGTCCTGTATTGTCACCTTGCCTGTTGTTTTATAGCCTCAAATCTACTCTGTACACTGCCCCCAGAATGACTGTTCAAAATCTAAACCTCATTGAGTCACCTTTTTTTTCTTAAATAACTTCTTGTGGCCCTCGGGATAGAATTGAAACTCTGTAGAATATTTTCCAAGGTGCTTCATTACCTGGTCCCTCCTTGCTTCCCTACTCTTATATTTCACCTTTCCTTTTTGAACTCAGTAACCCAGCCTCAGTCTATGAGTTGCACTTCCTCAATGAATGAAGTTTGCAGCTTCTTACGTCCAGAATTGCCATCCTCTTCCTACCTACTAATCTTGAAAACTTTTCCTTTCCCTTCATGACTCAGGCCAGTGCTTTTGCTGTTAAGAAGTCTTTGATGTTTCTGGTCTAAGTTAGGTGCCTCTTCCATTTGTTCTAACAGATCTTGTTCATCTCTCCATTGTACCACTTATCACGCCACATCGCAGTCGGGTGTATTTATCAGGTCTACCTACAAGCTTCTTTAGAATAAGTACACAGACTTTTATCTGTATATCTCCATGATATAGAATAGTGCAGAAATCATTATAGGTCTTTATTACATATTTTTTTACATTGACAAATGAATAAATTGGAGGCAGTAATTCTCGAATAGGAGCTTAGAAGGAAGCTGATGATTATAAACACCTCTTGAGAGTAGGGATCATCTCCCGTTTACCTCTGTGCTTTCAGGGCTTAGCACAATGCTCGGAATATAGTATGTAGTCCATAAATATTTATTGAATAAATAACAGGATATGTAAAATAATGGATAGATAAATGCTGTCAACAAATGTATTGCTATAAAAATTTGATTTTCTGCTTGATAGAGGCATCATTGTCATCAATTTCATTTCTCCTGTCTTTGTGTTCTTTTCCTCCTTGCAACTGGGTCTGCTGGCAGACACAACTACAGGCCCAGGCCTATGCTGCTGCTGAGCTAGGTCTCACAGGGACAGGAATTATATCAGTGCCCTCAGTCCTAAACTCCTGGGATTTAGTTTTGTTGATTACCAAGGTCTGGTGCATCAGGAATAAGTTCTGGGATTGTGTCAGCAACTTATTAATAACAGCCTTGGGTGAGCAAGGCACATTTGGCAGGGTTATTTCATCATCTCTCCTATCAGTTTCAATTTCCTCAGCTCTATGCCAGTACATCCCACTTCCCAGACTCGACTTCCTCCATAGACAGCTTGTAGGCATTTTTTTTCTTTCTTTCCATTATCACACCTTGCTACTGGGTCTGTTTCTGAATTATTAAAATTATCAACCACTCAATCATTTGCAATGCCGAATCTATACACTTCTGGTTTAGCTCTCTCCAACCTTATATTTCATGAGGTAAGATACAGGAATGATGATATTTTTATTTTAAGTCCAGTGAGGCAAATCTGGTGGTCATTGGGGGTGGTCCTGGTAAGCCATTTTATCCATCAGACAAGCTTATTTATGCTGAGTACCTGTCAAAGAATATTTTTTCTAGGTTTATTCTTCTTACATAGACATTGTCAATATTTTCACTCATAATTAGCAATATATTTTTATATTGGTGATTTCTTTGGAGTCACTCTTATGTCTCACCCTTAAAATGAAATGTATATCCATGAGTTCTCCCTGACATGGGTACATTATTGAATAAAAAAACAGGGAGAAAAGAAAACTTCTTAGAAAAATTCTACTTTATCAATGTGGAAGAAATTACAGGAACGGAAAATTACCAAAATGCAAGCACTAAAGTAATAATTGTTATAGGTAAGCTACACCGAAGGATGCTAAAATTAGTGGGCAGAGATTTGAGAACAAACGTGGTATTTGCATAGTCTTGAAGCATCTCCTCCCAAATGTATATCCGTTACAAAAAGAAGAACAGTACCTTCGTTGTGGAGAAACATGGCGGGCTTCATATTACCAAATACTCAAGACTAGCATCATCTCCTGGTAGTATTGACTGAGAAGGGCACATCATTTCTGTGCCACTATTGCCTAAAAATGCACAATCTGAAGGTGATCATTGGAAAACATCAGGAAAATAAAACTAATTGAAGGACATTCTACAAAATACCTGACTGGTACTCTTCAAAGATGTCAAATTCTGAGAAACAAGAAAAGAGTGTCACAGACCACACAAGGAGAGACAAGGAATTAATTGCCAGGGATTAGAGAAGACTAAGGAGACACAACACTTTAGTACAGCAAGAAAGGACATTAAAGGATAAACTGTAAAAATTTTCATCTGTAGTTTAGTTAACAGTATTATACCCATGTTGATTTCTAAGTCCTGATGACTATCCTATGATTATTCAAGATGGTAACACTAGTAAAGCTAGTAAAGGGGAAAGTTATGCAGGAATTATCCATACCATTTTAACAACTTTTCTATAAATTTATATTTCAAAATAAAGTACCTAGGTTAGAAGAATGTAAGTGGCTTAGAACAGGCCCTGGAATATAGTAAATGCCTAACAAATTGTAGACAGTCATTGCCAATGTCAGTGTAGCTTCAGTCTGCCCAGATTGCCTTGCCAGACCATACCTAGTAAGTGAATGAACTCCTACTTTGCACATACCTGCACCCTGCCCTAGCCTGAGCCTTTTGTGACAACATATTGCCAACATGTAGTGCTCTCCAGAAAAGACACGGAAAAATTGGGCTCTAGTCCTCTGTCCCTAAACAAGTAGGAAAATAAAAAAATGCTAATGCATATTTTATCTATCTTATTTAAGAGATCTCTTGGATTGACCTGAGTGTAAATAGAAAATCCTAAAAAGATTGCTTTGAGATAGTCAAGATAGACTCATGCATGGGAGGCCATATTTCTCTAATTTTCCAGCGTTCTTGGCTGGTGCTACTGCCTCAAAAGACAAGAAAAAAAAATTGTTTTCAAAAAGTATTTGACAAGGTTTCACATCGAAGATTTATATCTAAAGCAGACCCAGAGAATGAGAGGTAAAGTAGCATATTGCAGCAGAAAACTAATTTAAGACTAGTAGACAAAAGGCAGTCATAGATGGGAAACTCAGCCTCGAAGCATGGAGATAACATGCTTTCCAGAGCTCTGGGAATAAGCATACATATTTGGGGACTTGTGCAGAGGAGCAAAGATCACTGAATTTGCTGGTGATACTAAAATTGAAGTCTTAGCAAATAATAAGGTGCAATATTATCAGATTGAAGAGGATTTGAATTGTAGGTGATTAAGGCAGAGGATGCCAAATACAAACTAATAAGTACAGGATCAAGGAGCCAATTATGCAGAACATATACCCAGAAAGGGATTTGGAGGGTATTGTGGGAAACGCGGCAGAACCATCAGCACAGAGCACAACTGCATCAGAAAAAGCAACCTGGATTTACTAGGTTATCTCTTCAAAGAGGAAGGAGATGAGAAGAGAGTGGAGCTCACCTTTGTAAGGCATTTGCCGGATTCCTACTTTGAATACAATGTTCACGTCTGGCCTGAACAGAAAACAAAAGAGACCAGGCTTAGGGATAGGGATATAGTTAAAAACAAACAAACAAAAAACAGAAAAAAAAACCCACTTAATTGAGAACCTATTTTCATTTTTGTCTCACTGGGAAATATGGGATTTAATAGAGGAGTTTTTAAAAATTGGGCATTCTCAGAAAATTTTTTGAAGTACAGAAAATGGTAGACAAATTGTTTAGATGCATGTACTGTTCTAATAAAAGCTTACTGTACTGGCGATGTGTTGGTATGTTTATACAAAGGCAAAATTCAGCCCCAGGGTGCTACAGGGGAACCAGAGCAGAACTATTTAATGCTACATATATAAAAAAAAAGCTGTCAGGAAAAGCTGAGAAAGTAAAAGTGCAAATGAATTGAAGAGACACTTAAACTTATTTTTGGTGAAGGTGATTAAAAATCACTGCTAAAAAAAATCACAGGGAAAAGAAGTGAGAACAAATTTTAAATGACCAGTTTTGACAAGCCAAGTTTTCCTAATTGCAACATTTTTGTATATGTATACTAGATTGTGGTTATGTAAACAAAACTTGAAGTCTTCCATTTGTTTATATTTGTGTGCATTGCCTTTCTGATTCTGCCACACAGAATGTACATTCATTTTAATATAAGTACAGTGTATGTCAATTTTACACAGCTCAATCTAGCCTTCTGTTTAACGTGATCTTCTAGACTCAGTGTGTACAAGTCAGCGCAGAGTTCTGGCTGCATCTGCAAAGTCAAGTGAAAGCAGAAGACATTTTACGGGTGATTTAGGATTAAAAAAATACTTTTTATCTGAAATATGCAGACAAGTAAAGGAAAGTATTGAGCTTTGTTTACCCTTAGATACTGCGATGTGGTTATCTGAGTTCTCCATTTTGCATGACAAAAGAATCACAGAGATTTCTAGCTGGAAGGGGCCTTAAGAATCATCATGTACAATCCTCTTAAATTTCACAGAAGGCAAATGAGAACCAGAGGGATTAAGAAATTTACCCAGACTTTCAAAGGTACTTAGAAGCAAGCCCAAAACTAGATTCTTGATTCTTAATCCAGCATTCTGACATTCAGAGGTCTCCTAAATGTATAAACCAAAGTTAAAAATATTAGCCTACATTTCTGCAAATTTCGTTTAATTTATATCTTATACTTTCTGTTCTTTCAAAGTGGGAAGTTTAGAAGTTCTTGCAGCATTACATACAATTGGGTAGCCACATGAAAGTAAAGGGGTGCACGTCATCTAGAATGAGAGCGGCCCCTCACTGTTATTCTGGGAGGGAATGTGCCAGTCCTGGAGAAGGCATAGCTCTTTGTCAAGAACCCAGTGCCATAGGGCACAAGGTTGACTTGAGAGTCAAAAGACTTTGTGTCTAATGCCAGCTTCACTGTGACCTAAGGCAATGTGGGTGAATCAAGTGTTCTTCCTAGGTTTTCATTCTTCTTAAATGAGAGAATATGATCCACAAAGTCCCTAAAAATGTAAGATTCTGACATAATTGTAGTAAGGATGCTGTTGAAGTAAAGGATGAGAGGTGTAAGAAGTAATGAAGAGAGATGTAGGTGTGAGGGGTGTGGGAGTGAGGTGTAGAAGGCAGTGCAGATGACATTGGTGTGTGATCAAATTTACACGTGGACGTTCCATATAACAGCACCAGGTGGAAATTAATATGCGTTTCTCTCAGGAATCCAGCACTAATAGTTCTTCTTTCTGAAGCAGGCTATATTTTGGGGGTTTGGGGGTGGTCAGGGTATCAGGTGGAGAACACACTTTAAAAAGATGTTTTACAATTAGGAGCAATAATATATAAAAAATACTCTAAGCCATTTTTTTTTATTTTTTATTGTATTTTTTTTCCATCACCATTTAGTCCCCTTATACCCTCTTCCACCTCTACGCACTTGCCACCCCCACTCCCAAATCACCACGCTGTGGACCATATCTATGAGTTCCCTTTTATTTTTGCCCAATGCCTCCGTCCCTAACCTGCAACCCCATCCCAAGCTGTCAGCCTTCTCTCTGTCCATGGCTCTGTCTCTGCTTGTTACTTCAGATTGTTCATTAGATTTCACATATGAGTGAAATTGTATGATATTTGTCTTTCTCTGACTGGCTTATTTCACTTAGCATAATGTTCTCCAGCTCCATCCATTCTATCACAAAAGGTAACATTTTCTTCTTTATTACACCTCGGGAGTATTCCATTGTGTAAATGTACCACAGCTATATTATCCACTCGTCTACTGATGAACACTTAGACTGCTTCTGGATCTTGGCTATTGTAAATAATGCTTCAGTGAACATAGGGGTGCTTCTATTCTTTTGAATTAGTGTTTCAGATTTCTTCAGATAAATTACGAGAAGTGGAAGTGCTGGGTCATAAGGCAGTTCCATTTTTAATTTTTTGAGGTAACTCCACACTGCTTTCCACAGTGGCTGAACCAATCTGCATTCCCACCAACAGTGCAGTAAGGTTCCCCTTTTTCCACATCCTAGCCAGCACTTGTTTTTTTGTTGATTTCTTGATGATGGCCATTCTGGCAGGTGTGAGGTGATATCTCATTGTGGTTTTAATATGAATCTCTCTGATGATTACTGATGCTGAGCACCTTTTTATATGCCTATTAGCCATCTATATGTCCTCTTTGGAGAAGTGTCTATTCAGGTTCTTTGCCCATTTTTTTGAATTGGATTATTTCTTTTTTTTGGTGTTGAGTTGTATAAGTTCTTTATAAATTTTGGATATTAACCCCTTATCAGATATATTAGTGGATATGTTCTCCTAGTCAATGTTATCTTTTCACTTTGTTAATGGTTTATTTTGCTGTGCAAAACCTTTTTAGTTTGATGTAGTCCAATTTATTTTTTCTTTTGTTTCTCTTCCCTGAGGAAGTATATCAGAAAAAAATATTGCTATGAGCAATGTCTGAGATTTTACTGTGTATGTTTTCTTCCAAGATTTTTATGGCTCAGATCTAACATTTAAGTCTTTAATCCATTTTGAATTTATTCTTGTGTGTGGTGTAAGAAGGTAGTGTATTTCATTTTTTTTGCATGTATCTGTCCAATTTTTCCAACACCATTTATTGAATA
>VMDR010034341.1:0-11089 GCA_007922815.1 Macrotus californicus
TGAAGAACTTCCTCAGATGTTTTTTTTTTTAGGGAAAGATTTTATTTTGCCTTTATTTCTGAGGGATACCATTGCTGAGTAAAGTACTCTTGGTTGGAAGTATCTTTCTTTCAGCACTTTGAATGTGTCACCCGTTTCTCTCCTGGTCTGCAAGGTCTCTGCTGAGAAATCTGCTGATAGGTTTAGAGGAGTTTCTTTATGTGAGAAAAATTATTTTTCTCTTGCTGCTTTAAAAATTTCTCTTTGTCTTTGATTTTAGACAGTTTTATTATAATGTGTCTTGGAGAAAATCATTTTGGATTAAAATTTTGGGGTGATCTATTAGCTTCATGAACTTGTGTGTCAAAATCTCCTCCCAGATTTAGGAAATCCCCATCCATTATTTTGTTAAATAGGTTTTCTGTCCCTTTCTCGGTCTCTTCTTCTCTGGGACTCTAATGATATGAACAGTGTGTTTTGTAATGGTGTCCATAGGCTCTCTTAATTCCTTTTTATTCTATTTGTTTTTCTCCAGTGATTGAATAATTTTAAAAGATCTATCTTCTACATCACTGACTTTCTCTTCTTGGTCAAATTTGCTGTTGAAGTTCTCTATTCAGTTCTTCAGTTCAGTCATTGTATTCTTCAGCACCAAAAATATCTGTTTATTAAAATGAAAATATAAAAATATCTTTTCAATATTTCTATCTCTTTGTTGAACCTGTCACTTTGTTCTTGTATTGCTTTCCTGATCTTGTTAAATTGTTTTTCCGTGTTCTCTTATAGCTCTCTGAGCATCTTTAGAACAATTATTTTGAACTGTTTGTCAGGCAATCCCTTTATCTCCATTTCTTTAGGGCCAAATACTGGAGGTTTTACATTGTTCATGTTTCCCCAATTCTCTGTGATCACTGTAGTCTTGTAAAGCTGTCTGTGAATTTGAAGTAGCAGTCATCTCTTCCAAATTTTATGGACTGACTTTGTTTTAAGGAGACTTTCACCTGTGGGCGGGGGCACCCTAGAGCATGCTGTGACCCCAGATCTAGTGGTGAGAGCACATGGCAGCACCAGGTTGGGGGAGCCGTGGTGTCTCCCTGGCTCAGACTGCTGGGGTCCACAGCATCAGCAACTCTGTGGTACTTGGTGAGCACTGAGAGGGGTTACATGGTGGCTGCAAGGGCTGTTGGGGTCTTCAGCAGTGCTCCCAGGTCCAGTGGCTAGAAACCAGTCCAGGGAGGGAATGGGAAGGGACTCAGGAGGCTGGTATCAATGAATGAGAATCCCTGTGGGGTGAAAGCTGGTGAAATCTGCAGGGGTCTGCGGCAGCTATGTTGGTCATTACTCTCTTCAGTGGCAAAGACTGCAGATCAAGTCACTGTGAACTATAGTTGCTACTATTGCATGGCTTCTATTGGTAGCTTCTGCTTTTTTCCCTTATTCCTAGCATTTCTGTATATCTCAGCTCCACCGGTCTGGGTAGGGTGAAAGCAGAGCAGATTCTTTGTGCAGTGTCCGAAAAGGCTGAGTAAGCTTTTCCTTCCTGGAAGAAGGGAACTCTTTCTTGCTGGGAAGTTCCCTCTTAGCCCTGAGCGATGCCAGCTGAGGGATGGGGTGATGAAATGCAGGCAAAATGAAACCGTCTTCATTCTCTTCTTGTGTGGTTATTCTCAGGTTTTGGTTCTCCTGCTTTGCTAAAGTTTATTAAGTGGATTCTAGAGCTTTTCCAGAGCTGTTTTTGTTTGTGGATAGCTGACTCATTGCTGATTTTTGTGGGGGTTCTCCTATGGCACCATATTGGTCTCATTTATTGTTTTTGCCTGATAGTTTTAAACCTTTTCTCCAGTAAGGTGACAGATAGCCTCATCTACACTCGATACCCCTTTCCTTTCCCTTTGATATAACACTGGCTAGGGCTAATTCAACCTAATTTCAACTTACTTGTTTTCTGAACATTCCCTGGTAGCCTCCTTTGTCCATGCATAATTGGTTTTGGAAGTCCAGAAGGCAGACTTCTAATATATATACCCATCCATTTTTTCAGGTCAGAAATATTAAAGTATTATGAGACTGTTCATTTTGATAAGTCATCTCAATCATTCTGTCACTGTTCAGTTGAAGACATTTGAAAGTGAGAATTAGTCCTAGATCAAGGGCAACCAGTCTACGCCAACATTAAACAGACTCAAACATAGATCTGTAACTGTGAAGCTCCATCAAGTTGCCGGCTAGACATGTTGATGGGTTAAAGAAATATTAAGAATCCTCCCTGTTTATGCCCGAGCTGTGACCTTTTATTGTAAGAATGAAATACAGGTGTGCTGTCTCCCAGGGAGATCTAGCCCTTCTCCATGGAAGACTAAGCACCATTTTTAACTCAGTACCTGTAAACACTGATTGTTTCCTTGGGGAAAAACTAGCTATTCTCCCGGAGGGAATGGTTAGTCAATTGAGTCACGAAAGGCCCTTGGCACGTAGCCACTTTTGTCTAAAACATATTTAAGCAGAGCCCCCAAAGTGAGACTTTGGAATCCCACCCAAGACAGGACGCTTTGCTTGGAACTGTTCCCAGACGAACCCTGAATACGGCTGCCTCCAGGATTCCCCAGTGTCTGTGTTCGGATGTTGGTGTTTTTCCTGTCTGGTGATGTATGCTCTTAATTCTTGCTTTCTCTTTGCTCTTGCTTAATAAATTGCTTAACTATTCACCTTTGACTTGGGGGTTTTTATTGTCTGCGAATCCAAACTTCCAAATTAAGTGGCCATAATCTCATATGTGCCCCTTAACAGCACACATGTGCTGGTTCTTTATTCTTTAATACATTTTAACATGAAAAAAGTTAGATTGCCTTCAATAACCGAAAGCATCGTATGCTGTCAGGATTAATGTTGAAACCTCCCAGCCCACAGAGCAGATAGAAAATAGTCCTCTTGGTAATTCTATGGAGAGTCTCTGGAGAGATTGCTAGTCATATTACCACTGCTTCCCTTCTTCTACCCAGCTCTGAATAGCGCGAAAGCTCAGTTAGGTCAGTGAAGAGGTTTTCAAACACTGCCCTGCATGAATGAACTGGCTGCATGTCAGACTTATCTAGTGAAATTTTCTAAGCTATGACCCTTTGCTAAGGAATGGGGCGGGGTTGGAAACATTTTTTTAGTTCCTCCTGTAATTTTGGTGAATAGCCAGGCTTTGCACCCATGGTTCGGAGCATTAAAGAGAAATGTAGCTCCTGCTCTTATCCTGAGAACTTTACACTACCCTCTAGACCTGTACTGTCTAATGTGCTAGATGGGAGCCATTGGCTAAATGTGGCTATTGAGCACTTGACGTGTGTGTGATTACTCAAGATTCCAGACATGTTGAAATGACAACATTATGGACATATTAGATTAAATAAAAATATTATAAATCATTATTTTACCTGTTTCTTTTTATGTACTCATGTAGCTGTTGAATATTTTAAACTACATATGTGGCTTGTATTATATTTCTGCCAGACAGTCCTGATTTGAAAGTGTCTGTTCCACAGCTTAGAAATGTTGACTCATAAAATTCTGAAGTTCAAAGAATCTAATGAGGATACTGAAACCCGGATGGGTGAAATGACTTATTTAGTTTACCTGACTTGGTGACACATCCAGGATGTGCCTGAGTCCCACATCTCTGGGTCCCCATCCAGTTCAAGCTTCTCCATCTCATGCTGCTCATGTTTGGCTGCGGTAGCCCCACTGAATTTGTTTTAGAGTTTCTACAAGTCTGAGGCACAGAAGAGCTTACCACACATGGACCCCGCTGCAGTCTCTGCTCACCAGATTTCTTTCTTTATAGCTAGTGCTTCCAAAAGTCATTACTAAAGAGCCATGTTTGGGCCTCAAGTCGATGTCTTCCCTTCCACCATCCCATATTAATTATCTGTTTTGACACTACATACAGCTGTGATTTTAGTGAGGTCTTAGTATCTTTTCAAAGGATGGCTCCAAAATAATCACTTTTAACTAATTGAGAAGTGTGAACGTTTGAAATTCATGAATAATATTTACCCCCTCCCCAATGTTTACTACATCTTGGTTGGCTCTGGCATCCAGGAACAACATTCCTTCTCTTTTTCCAGTGCTAGTTTGTTCTTCAGAAGGCTCAAGTGTTGATGGTGGTGAGGCATTCCCTGGTTCCTGCCCTTTAGCCATAAAAACAAGTTATTTTTTCACATGGCATCAGCAGAGCCTCACTTATATAAGATATTTTTTAAGCCAAAATTTTTTTCCTTCTCTCTTGTCCTTTAATAAACTACTTGAGAATTTTAAGAAAATAGTGTTATTGGTAGCATCCAAAATATTTGAATCCCCACCCACTACCATCACCAGTAGGAACATTTGCTGCTCTGAATGATGCATTCTAGAGACCTACTTTCCTAGGTGATTCCAAGCCTATTAAGATCCATGTACGGACATGTCCCAAAATGGATGAAAACCCATTTGTATGTGTGTGTGTCAAAGTCAGTGGTGATGCAGAGAAATGCCTGACATCTTTGCACTTTGATATATATCCTTCTGGATTCTTGAGGTTTAAGTTGAGCTGTCAAGTGCAGAATTTATAGAGAGTAATTAACCCAAGTCACCAATAAATTAAAATGCCCCCGGAAAATAAGAATGTGTGAATAAATCTAGTTTTAAGGTTTCTTAAGACTATGTCACAAAATGCTTTCTAATTTTAGTCCTTTACTGTCTAGTTGAATCCTCCTTGCTGGCAGAAGGCCGGCAAGTCTTCTTGGCCTGGCTCCAAAGCCCTGTATCCAATACAGCAAGAATTTCTGATCATGGCCCCCTCCCCCTCATTACTTATAGGTGTCTTTTGCTGCTGTTTATTTTCTCTGACCATAGAGATATTTACTCTGAAAAGAAATAAAAGCAACAGTCAATAGATGACATATTTAGAGATCACAGTATCAGCACCGTCTGTAACAGCAGACTATAACCTCTGCTGGTGTATATACAACCACACAATTATTTACAAATGGAGGGGTTTTTAGAAGTCTCTAGCTTTGTTAGGAGAAAGAGCTACTCTTTAGTTATTAAAAATCTGAGATGAGGTAGTAAGAAAATATGATGGATTTGGTCTGGGATGTGCAGTCCTTGGATGTATCCTTCCTAGTGGCAGGAACTGATCATACATGTGGACCTTCTCATTGATGAGCTGATGACTTCTAGGCTGTTGGGAATCCCTGGTGCTCTCTAACAACTGCGAAATTTTCTTGCTGTATCTCATAAACACATGATATTCCTGTTTGTAGATCTATGTAGTCGTTGGGAAAATGGTAGTGTGTTGTTTTAAACCTTACCTGTTTCCTTCTTCTGCCAGTGCAAGCAAGTTTTAGGCAAGGTTGCCTCTACTTCCTGTTTGGCTAAGGCATCCAGGCATCCTCTTATGTGTTTAACAGTCAGGTTTATGCAGGTTAGAAAGAATTCGGGTGTCACTTACAGTTTCATGTTTTTTAGAGGTCTATATTCTAACTTTGATCATAAACATGAAAAAATATACCTCGACACGTATATAAGAACCCCATGCGACGTTTTTAAACTGGAAGTTGCAATCCATTAGTGGGTCTTGAAATTTATTTAGTTGATCAAAGAATGTCTTTATTTTTTAAATATACTAAAATAAAAACATAAACATTGGTTCAGAGCTTCATTTTATACATATCTATTTTTATATCGTTATCATCTATCTTTGATTTATCCACCTGCCTACTATCTATCTGTATTTTTAGTTAAAAAAAAAAAGGTTTGAAGAAAGGCTGCCTTAAGAGAATTGTCAGAAATAGATGATTAGACTTTGTAACAATTCTCATGATTTCTTGGTATATTAAATAGGGAACACTTCCTATAAGTTTGCATATATGATGATGTCCTTCTTCCACAACTTCCTCTCCCCTACAACTCCCAAATTTTTGTCTTTTTAAAACTGTGTGTAGAGACATTAAAAAGGAGAGTAATACTAAGTCTTAAGGACACCAAGATAAACTATCAGAGACCTATACTTGGATGCACCCAATCTCTCTGGGCCAGACCTGGCTCACGTTCCTCCCACTGATGCCACCCAGCAGAAGAGGCAGGTAGAATATCAGCTCCCAAAAGCCTTGCCTTACTGTGCACTGTCAATGATACATTAAATAAAAGAGGTTGTAGAGGAATTCAGGTACCTGTTCATACACTGTCTTCCAGGTATAACACTTCATGTACTTGGAGGTCAATAGCTAATGTGACTTGATTATACTTCTGAGCAGTAGAAACACCAAATGTGTAACAAAATTTAAATAAAAAACTTTATAATGACATATAAAGCAGAGCATAACTTCTAAAGGAGAAGGTATTGTGAAAAATATTGCTTCCCTCTACAACCTGACCCTTCAGTCACCCACTCAGGAGGCAGAATCTGGCACTCCTTTAATTGCTAATCTAGAGTAATTGAGACATTTGTTATCTCAGTGTTGAAGCAACAAAATCACCTACAAAGATGGAGTCTAAAAATAGCTTACATTTTCTGATTTATCCTTCATTAGAACGCTTCTGCTACTGGGGAAAGAAGACACAAATACGTTCTGCTGTCAGTTCCTGGTAAAGCTGGCAAGAAAGACTTTCTCACATTTCCAAACTAAGAAAATATAGAAGTTCTGACAATGCTTTCAATAAAACAGAAAAAATGTTTAGAGTGTTATTTCACTAATTACCTCACTGAACGTGAACAGTATACTTTACTAAGCATCTTAGTAATACAATGCAATTTAACAATGACCACTGTTATCAGAATTTTGTGACTTTCAGAAATCATTGTCAAACATCACGATCAAATTTAAATATATCTTTCTTCCTGTTTGCAATTTTAGCTCAGCTACTATAGTCATATCTCTTATTTCTTATATATAAAATATTGTTTAAATATTCATGAAGTTCAATGGGGGAAAATTGGGACAATTGTAATTGAACAACAATAAAATAAAAAAATATTCATGAAGTTCAGAAGCCTTTTGGCTTTCAGAGAATGGCATCTTAGAGATTAAGGACATATCAAAGTTAAAACTATTTTTTAGACTTCAAATAGAAACTCTGTAATATAGAACTTTCGTTTCAATACAGTATATAAAACAGGTTATGTGGTTAAGTGGAAACAGCTGGGAGTTTTGCAATATTATTACAAATCAGAGTTTTATACTTCCTCTTCTTTTAAAGTATTTGTTAATCTCAGCTCTTCTATGGTTCTGTGCTGATGTAGCTTGTCTTTCTCATACAATGATATCCATTGACTTACGAGGCACCATCCCTCAGGATGCTATTGTTGGGTTTCCCAACTTTATAGGAGACAGAAACTCTTCTAGGGTATGTCCTAGAACATAGCACTCTCAATTTCCAGTCTTAACCCATTTATTTTCCCTCAACAACATTAAAATGGTTTAATTCAGGCAGATTCACTTTAAGTGACTTTCCATTATCATACAATTTAAGAATGTTGTATTCTATATTCTATGTCTGCTTCATAATATTTGCTATTTGTTGTATATATATGTACATACATATACACACACACATAAGTATATATGTGTCTATGAATACATGTATATATGTGCCTGACCTTCACACTGTAATATTAATCTGCCCACCATGAACAGAAACACTGCTATCTAGCATTATCCTTCCTGTATAACAACAGGAGACTTAAAAAATTGATTCATGCAATAAAAATAAGCAAATTTTCCCAGAGTGTTAAGTTCAGTTCAGGGCCACTTCTGTTCTGTTCATTAAAGTTTGGGACATTGAAACACTGGCTTAGGAGAGATGATTGGTTAGAAAGCTTTGCTCTATTCATTTGCCTCCCAGCCTACAAAAAAAAAAAAAAAAAGCAAATTTGTTAAAGATTATTGAATGCCTTAAAAATTCCAGTTATAATGAGGATGAATGACTCAAGATGGGTGAAGTTTATTGAAGTTGTCACTTTAAGGACAGGACCTTGGTTAGATAACAACTGTATGAACGTGGTAATGAGCTCACTCTGCCCACACACCAGTGGAAATTGTAAGGAGCACACACTATCAAGTTTAACAATGGTACATGGAAGGCACCATCGCATTCACGTTTTGAGTGGGCATTTGATTTCCTCAAAAAATACACCTTATTTCTCCTTATGCGTGGACATTTTGTTCATGGAAAGAATGCATCTTTACATTTTCCTATAAATTGCCACAGTTCATGCAAATATGAGAACCTCAAAAGGAGAAGTCAGCTGTACTTTCTTGGCCAACAAGGCAGATGGAGAAGTGGGAAAAAGAAAGTTTGGGTAGGAGTTCAGGGGTGGCTTCTCTTCTCGCCTCTACCAGTAATTAGCAGCAGGGACTGGGAACTATTACCACCTATGTCAACCTTGGTTCCTTTGTAAAATGACAGGGTTGGCTCACAATTATTCCAAGTTTCCTTCTACTTTTTTGCACAGATGGTAAGTGCTTCTAAGGAATGCATTTTTTCTGTTAGACTGTAATCAGGCTTTTAACTTTTGTTATTTTAGCGTTTTTAAATATTACCCATGTTTTCCACTTGGCCACAAAAAGCAAAAATGGCTATCAAAAATAGGCACTATTTTTAAAAATCATAAAAATTAAGACAGAAGAATAGTCTGTATTCTTTGCTGTTAGGTTAGAAAAATGTCATTGGATTACAAATTTAGGTTTAATATCAGCAAACTATCCATTATTCCTCATCTAAAAGATATTATAAATGCAAAACAGCCAAGATTTTCTTTGCTTGGTAGTGTTAATCTCATCAACAGAAGAAAAAGTCTGAACAGACTGGCTGTTAACTGTTTTATTGAAATTCATCATTTATATAATATTTGGGCAGCAGAAACATGAAGTGAAACATGAACTACAATCTGAAAGCAACTTCACTAGTTCAGCCAATACTGAAATCAAGTATTATTTCCCCAAACTGCATATCTAACAAAAGTATAGAAATAAATGTGTCAGTGAACTGGTGTAAATGGAAACCCTTCTTCACAGTATTTTATATAATTATTAAACTGGTACAAACGTGGCAAGAAAACACATTGTCTGAACCTAATGCTTCATTTGGTTCAAGTGCCTGCTCAGTAACACTTCTTTGGAACAGTGGTTCCCAAGCTTCCCGTACATTGGAATCACAGGGCTTTACACACCCCAGCCATTATTGATTGGTATAGGCTACAGCCTGGGCGTCAGAACTTCTAAAAGCTCTTCCCAGATGGTCCTAATTGCCAGCAAAGTTTGGGAACCACTGCCTCAGAATACTGGTTTTAACTTGCTGCACCCTGGAACCACCTGGTATATAAAAGCATGTGAGTTGTTTGGAGCTCATCCTAGAAAGAATTAAATCAGAATTTCTGAGACATTGGTGTTTTGCATGCTCTCTGGGTGACGCTAATATGCAGCCAGGGGTTAGAATTACCACTACAGAATACTGCTGGAGTAACTCCTTAGTGCCTCTTGAATACATTAGCATGAAATCCCTATAGGCTTGGCTTCCCAACTGGTGCGAACATGGTGTAATCTCTGCTTTTAGCAGGGTTGAGTTTTCCAACTTTATAGGAGACAAAAATCTCTTGTGAGTGAGGGGGATGTATGGAGACAAGTTACGCTATTTCTTGAAAAAACAGACCATAATAGCACATGGACTTTGGGAAATCAGATTCCTGGACCATGAACTTGTCCTCAGAACTTCCTTCACACAATTCTTCCTTAATTGCACTTTTCTGGAAAAGGCAGAGTTTGGTAAAAAGAGGAGGATTAAATACCATCCAAGTATATTACAAGGAATCACCAGATTAAATTAAGCCTCAATAAACATTCATTTTCCAAACTCCTCAGTGATGTCGACAGTTCCTTACAGTTCTCAAAAACCATATTTAAGAAAATATAAAATGCTAAGATGGAGGCGTAGGTAGAAACCCTTCACTTCCACATACAACCAAAAAGAGGATAATGACCAATCTAAAATCAATAAACAACCAAAAGCTACAGAAAATCAAACTGCATGGAACTCTGACAACCAAGGAATTAAAGAAAAAGTCAACCAGAGCAACCAGAATAGTAAGGCAGTGGACTGCACAGGCTGGCTCACAACAACCTCGGCTAGGCAGCAGACTGGGTGGGTGGGGCTGGCTGCTACTAGGCAGTGCGGGCAGGGCTGACTTAAGGGGAACCTGAGACTCAGCTGACTGTAGACTCCTGCGATTGTCCCAGTGAGAGAAACTCCCAGCCTCACACAAGAGTCTGTTGGAGAGTGCTAGAGATGAGCAGGCAAGCTGCATTGTTCCCTCTCTGGCCCCTCCCCCGCAGCACAGCAAAGAGGGTTGCCCTGCCCTGATGAACACCTAAGGCCCCGCCCCCTTATAACATATCAGCTGCGCCAAGACAAAGAAATATGGCCCAAATGAAACAACAGAGCAAAGCCTCAGAAAGAGAACTAAGTGATGAGGAGATAGCCAACCCATCTGATGGAGAATTTAAAGCCCTGGTAATCAAAATGCTCACAGATCTGATTGAGCTTCGTCAAAAAATGAAAAAACAAATGAAAGATACCCAAAATGAAATAAAGCAAAATAATCAGGGAACCAACAGTGACAGGAAGGAAACCAGGACTCAAAGCAACGATTTGGAATGAAAGGAAAAAATAAACATCCAACCAAAACAGAATGAAGAAACAAGAATTCAAAAAAGCGAAGAGAAACTTACAAACCTCTCAGACAACCTGAAACATTTAAATATCTGAATTATAGGGGTGCCAGAAGGAGAAGAACAACAGCAAGAAATTGAACTTATTTGAACAAATAATAAAGATAAACTTCCCCAATCTGGCAAAGGAAATAGACTTCCAGGAAGTCCAGGAAACCCAGAGAGTCCCAAAGAAGTTGGACCCAAAGAGGAACACACCAAGGCACATCATCATTAAGTTACCCAAGATTAAAGATAAGGAGAACATCTTAAAAGCAGCAAGAGGAAAGGAGAGAGTTACTTACAAAGGAGTGCCCATAAGATTATCAGCTGATTTCTCAAAAGAAACCTTACAGGCAAGAAGAGGCTGGAAAGAAGTATTT
>VMDR010034342.1:0-11093 GCA_007922815.1 Macrotus californicus
GGGCATCAATGATGGTCACATAATACTTGCTGGTTTCGAATTTCCACAGGGAGATGTCAATGGTGATACCACGCTCACGTTCAGCTTTCAGTTTATCCAAGACCCAGGCATACTTGAAGGAGCCCTTCCCCATCTCAGCAGCCTCCTTCTCAAATTTTTCGATGGTTCTTTTGTCGATCCCACCACATTTGTAGATCAGGTGGCCAGTAGTGGTAGACTTGCCGGAATCTACGTGTCCAATAACCACGATGTTGATGTGAGTCTTTTCCTTTCCCATTTTGGCTTTGATTTAGTGGTGGTTTTCTCGACACCTGTGTTCTGGCGGCAAACCCGTTGCGAAAAAGCTTACTTCATTCTTTATCAATTTTTTAATTGAATTTATTGGGTGACTTTGGTTAATAAAATTATATAGGTTTCAGGTGTACAATTCTATAATACATCATCTGAATATTGTATTGTGTATTCACAACCTCAAGTCACGTTTCCTTCCATCACCATGTATCCCCTCTTACCCTGTCTCACCTCCCCCCAGCCTCCTGTCCCTCTAATAATCACCATACTGTAGTACATTTACACAATGGAATACTACTCAACCACAAGGAAGAAGAAAAATTTACCCTTTGTGACAGCACAGATGGGCCTGGAGAGTATTACACTAAATGAAATAAATAAAGATGAGTACCATATGATATAACTTATATGTGGAATCTAATGAACAAATTAAACAACCAACAAAATAGAAACATACTTACAGATATGGAGAACAGACTGACATCTGTCAGAGGAGAGTAAATTGGGATAAGTGATTCAGTGAAAGAAAAGAAAGAAGGAAGGAAGGAAGGAAGGAAGGAAGGAAGGAAGGAAGGAAGGAAGGAAGGAAGGAAGGAAGGAAGGGAAAGAAAGGTGAAAGAATTAAGCATAAAAAAGAAAGAAAGAAAAGAAAAAATACTCTGACAGAAAAGAGTATCAGTACGTTTTCATACTTACAAAATGGAGAAACACTGGACCAAAGGTAAAGCTACTGACTCACCAGCATAAACCTCTCAAGTATAGACAAGAGTCATGCATGTGAGAGGATGATTTGTGAGTATCACCACACAAGTAAAGGTCATTGTTAGCAGTTGCTGATCAATCGTGGTGAAGTGCCTGAGTAAAATAGTAGACTAATCATTGTATTCCGTTTATTCTGCTTCCTGTAAACTAGATGAATGTGCAATTGTGTATACAGTATAGTTTTTAGCATGAAAGTGAAGGGAAAGTTTATTACCTGTTTTCTCTCTTTTTCTGAGAGGTTGTGTTTTACTTTGAAGGAAGAGTCTTGTAAAAAGGCTGCAGGTCATGATGTTTATGGCAATTTTCTTGGGGGGAATTCTAAACTATAGTCCATTCTTCTTTGTCAATTTTCCTGGAAGCCACACATACATGGGTAAATCTATGGATGAACATTCACTTAGAGTATGCCCCACCGGAAGAAGGCAGTGCTTTGCACTTGGAGATTGCTTGGTAAATGTTATAGTTTTTCGGATATTGCTTAGTTGAGAGTGACGAATAGGGCCCTACTTAGAGAGGGAATGGAAAGAGATGAGAAAAGGATGAACAGTGTGAGATGAATACAGGCTAATGTGATGAGAAAGAGCTTTGACTGGAGCATAGGGACCCTGAAGCCAGAAAGGCCTGTATTTGAATCCTGCCATCTACTACCGACTACTGCTGTCAGCCTCAGTTTACTCTTCTGCAAAACAGCAATCATAAACCTATCATGCAGACTGCTCTCTGGGTTAATTGGGGTAACATATGACTCATCATTCTCTTTTCCTTGTAGGCAGCAGATCTACCCTGAGGGGTAATTATTTTTTCCTTGTTGTAGCATAGCTTTAAACAATTCTGAAAAATTAAAATATGTGTTCTACTTCAGGTTTCTTATTTCTCAAATAACCATGCTTAGAACCTATGTTATTCTGCAGTACTTTCTTTTTTTCGTTTTCCGGTATTCTTTTATAGTCTTCTCTTTTTAGCACCCGTTGTTTCTAAAGTTTACATAACCCTCTGCTCTCAATAAGGAATGATTGACTGAAGAATCCTGGGGAGTGATCCTGCATCCCAATGAGGAGTTGCAGACCTTCTGTCACCCTAAGACTTTACCCCTTTCTCCTTCTCCCTCCTTTCCTTCCAGATAACAAACAAACCTGTGCGTGCTTCAGCTCTTTGAGTTTCAGATCCAGATATGCACAAACGTATCTGAGGGGGAGGTGGCGAGGGATGCTGTCAGTGGTAAACTCATGGACCTAATTCTAACTTTGCAGAGATGATGTATTTGGGGGAAGAGAGACTAGAGATGTAAGCAGGCCAAAAGCTGTCATCATCATAACTGTCTTCTTCAAGGGAGCATCACCTGCTTACATAGACTGAGAGAGATAAACACAGGATGAGTTTGATAGAGTTTGATGACCCATTGAGAGGAGGTGGATGAGGAGAGATCATCGATTTACCATTTATTTAAATTATCCTCAGTTTTTAAACCAAGTTCATCTGCCAGAGATTCCCACCATAAAACTTCATACTTCTTCATTCCAGCTTCCCCATCCAGTTCGTTTGAACAGTATATCCTCTGCCTAGCCTCTATTCCAGAGAGGCCACTCTTCGTGTGAGTGGTTAGGTTCTTAGTGCAGTGTGTTCTGAAGTTAATATCATGCCATGGCATCATATGGGCAGTGACAGAAAGTAACAGCCTTTGAGGTCTCACCTTTAGGGGTGGGGGTGGGGTGGGGAATGTGAGACTTAATTAACGAATGATGTAAGATCCTCCACAATCCTGAGATAAAAGACTATAAAATCAGAGAACTGCTATTTTCCTAGTCCTAAACAGGTACCTGCCAGTTTAACAGGGATTGAAATAGCTATTCAAATGTAAAATGTGCATATCATGCACAGGTGTGTGTGTGTGTGTGTGTGTGTGTGTGTGTGTGTGTGTAAATAGTGAATTACATGTAGTCCTGGAAGGGACTTTAGGCTGGCCCCTTATGCTACATGTTTAAAAACTGAGGCCCAGACATGATCGTTCCCCAAATCATTGAGCTTATTAGAACCGATGCCAAACTGAAACCCAGATTTCTTAGGCCCAGTGCTCTTTGCAACATACAAGCCTGCCTCACTCTAGATGCTCTGTATAGAAACTATGGAATATGACCAAGAACTAAAGAGAAATGGTCTGTGACTGAACTTAAGCCTTTTTCACGTGTAAGCAGGATTATTGCTGTTCTATGAAATATTGTAAATGACTTTTCATCCCATTGAGCATAGGGCAAGATATCATTTTAAAGCCACCTCTATGCTTGGGAAATATGACTGGTAACAATCCATGTTGTTTGGCAAGGTGGCAACAACCTCCCACTGACTGGAGTTTAATATATTATTGTGGTTGTGTGGAGGCATTGTTGAAAATTACTCATAGGAAGTACATGGAGGCTTTCTGTGTAACAGGCCAAAAGAAAGATCCAAAAGTGATGCATTGGCATAATTTGATCAAGCTTAAAATTGTTTCTGTAGAATAGGATAATAGTCTGAGTCATAACAGAATGAATTCTGGACTTTGAATCAAGTAACTTGAGATTAAATACCCGAGCCAACATTCCCCTTACTAACAATATGATTTGTGGCAAGTCACTGAGCTTCTCTGAGCCTCGAGGTACATTTTTCCAAAACTGAATGTATAATTTCTAGATCATGTAGTTTGGGAGAGAATTATCTAAGATAATTCAGGTAGAGTTATCTGCTTTGAATAGTGCTAACAACCTGTCTGTAGTACAATAGAATATCATCTAGAGGTGTAGTATTTTGAATCTAAATCTAAAAGATGTCAGCAGTGATTAAGAAGCATCTTTGGGGTTTGTTATGTACAAGTCAATCCTCCAGAGAGCAGCAACAGAGAAGAAAGTATTTATACAACGAATCAGAACACCTCTCTATCTGCCGCTAATTACATAGCTTCACTTTGATATCGCAGTTCTGGACATTGCCATTTATTACTACACAAAATATAGGTGGCTAGTAGCTCTTGAAAAAGATGGAACAAAGAACAATAGAACCTACTGTTTGGAAACTTCATTTTTGTAGAAAAAAATCACCTTTCTTACAGGTTAACTTACATGTGTTTGTTTCTGTTTAAATTTTATTTTGGCATCAGAGTCTGCTTAATCAATTAATTCAAAGTCTTCAAGAAGCCATGCTCTTCTCCATTTCCCACTTCTTTCTCCCTAGTGGAATTCAGGCAAGTATTGGTCTCTTTACATTTTGTAATGACTTCAAGTTCTAGTCGATACTAGTGGCCTATACACAGATCCTTGTAGATTATTGTAGTAATTCCATGTTATTTTAATGAGATGATCAACCTCCATCTGTCTGGCATTGTCTGGGTGGGTTTCTGTCTGACAGAAGATGATGGGAGATAAACAAAACAACCTTTGGATTATAATTCAACTACATGAATCCATGGAAGTAAAATAGGTAAAAGGGTAAAATAGTAAAATAGGTAATAGCTAAATGGGTTTCTTGAGTCTTCCTGTATTATTGATGACATCCATTCAAATAACTTACCAGTTCATTCAATGGTTATTTATTATCACATTGTTTCTAGATGTTGGAGACACAAAATGGGCTAAAACATGTTCTCTATATGAGGTAGCTTCAAGTTCTGGGGGTCCAGGACTTGAGGAGGTAATTATATTATAGTTGTAGCCACAATGCAAATACCATGACAGACTAATTGTTCTGTTAAATTTTTTTAACTGACTTTGGGGTGGAATCATTTCTGGGAATATTTCCCAAAAAGGTTATGCTCAGACTAAGGCTTGAGAAGTAGAAATTAGCCAGGAGAGGAAAATTAAAGAGAGTATAAGTTCTTAGCTTCTGTCCCATGGCATTTTTATCTGTCACTCCAGTACTGGTGAACCATAAAACGTGCCTCCAAGTGGCCCTTTAAATAACAACTGAAGGAACATAGCGAAGAATAAAACTGACTCTATTGCTAGAATTAAGAGAAATGTAACAAAGTACACTGGTATGGGGTACTTCTCAATGGGGAACCTGTCTTGGGATCAAAATGGTAGTAATTTATTGAATACTTACTCCGTGCAGGCTAAGCATTTTTGTATGTTATTCTATTTAATCTCAATAACAAATCTATAAGTAAAATTTTGATTATTATTTCAAATTATAGAGATTAATCAAATGAAGGCTTATAAGAAAGAGTAGGTTATTTTAGGTAGATAGATAGATAGATAGATAGATAGATAATAAAAGAGTCAGACCAAGAATCTGATTTACTTGAGTCCAAAAATCATGATCTTTGGGCTATGTTGCCTTGTCTTTATAAATTGCATTTGTCATATTGCATTTATTATGGGCACCACAAGTGCTGAAAAGTTTAAATTGGAGAAAGCTGTAAAAGCCAGGCAAATAATGAAAAGAATTGTATTTGGGGGCATATACAAATATATTAGAGATTATTAAATAAAGCTCAAGTAATAGGGAGGCAATTTACTCACACATATAAATGCTAAATGGAACTGGAATTATATATAACCCAGATCAATGTTATATAATGATTTTAATGAATGTGGAGGCTATTGAGTATTTGACAGCCTCCATAGAATAAAAATCTGTTGGATTTTGAACATCATCTCGTGGGAAATACTGGAAGCTGAAACACTTGAGGGATGTGAAGCTAAATTGGACAGAACATGCCTCTCATCTCCAATATGATCTCTTGTTGTAAAATGTATGCACAAACACAGACACTATTCAAAAGTACTTTTAATTTCTACAAGCTGCCTGTCTCAGTTTATTTAAGTAACAGTTTTAATCTTAGAAGAAAAAACTTTTAAAATATTAATTTATGGGAGAAACTAAAGCATTGTAGGACAAGTTGTAGAAACTGAAGTCTCCTTACAGCGGTAAGGAAAACATGCAGTCATTTACAAATAATTAGTTTTGCAGAGATACGTGAATGGAAGGTCTTGGAAAGGAGGCAGAGAATTAATTTCCCGAAAGGCACTGCAGATAAAATTGTAGTTGGCACATTTCATTCTGCAGATAACCTCTTATTGGTATCTTGTCTGTTCTCTTAGGTGACATTTGGAAATAGTGGTGCTCTAATGATTGTCCAATCATGCAAATGAGAAAGGCACCTTTCAGACATTGCACTCTGGACAGACACTCTGAGCTCAGCCTTGGTCTAGTTCCTTCTTAGGAAGCTATAAAAAGAAGTAGCAGAAGTAATTTCCCAGACCTCTCCTGACTGGGAGTTTTGGGCTCTTTATCCTGCCTGAGCACCCTGGGTTCTTCTTATTCATCATGGAAGAGAAGATTATGATATTGGAAGGAGCCATCTAACTGGCCTGGTATTTTTCTGTTGGTTCTAAGTTTTTGAGTCACACTAGCACTTATGTTCTCTTGCTCTGTGCTTACTTAAGTGCTAATGCCCTATCATGTGTGTGCACACACATATGTACACACACATGAATGTATGTGTCCTTTCTCATATACACACATACACGATATACAGTAAATGATTATGATACACAGTACACACACACATATGTATGTATGTGTCCTTTCTCATACACACACATATACACACATATATATGATATACAGTACATGATTATGATACACAGTATACACACACACACACATACACAATTCCTTTATGTATATCGTCTCTTGCATCCCAGGCAGCTCAGGCCTCAATTGCTTCTCTGATGACAGGATAACTTACAATACTGTTTTTGCCATTTTAACTAGTGCCTACTAGACTCAGTGAAATCTATCATGATCTCCCCATTACAAACATAATAAAGGATAGATTTATTATCCTGCTACTCAAAGTATTTTATAATAAGGAAACAGTCTATATTTCTAGCCTTTTCTTATATTTTCTTTGCTATATTTCTTAACCTTTTCCTATATATATGAGATCTGTCTGGAAAAAGTCCAGCCATTGTTAATATAATGAGAATGGTTTGCATGACATCCATGTAACCTGGCAGCCGAGGAGAGTGCCCTGGAATGCCCATGCATGAATAATGATGACTTCACTGTTCCAGTCAGTGGGGCAATAGATGCTATTGAGTGAGCATGTGTGCTGTGTGGCCATCACGTTCAAAACTACTGAGCACTGTGTGGTCATCGCGTTCAAAATGACTGAGCATGTAGAGTAATGAATGCGCATCCAATTTTGCGTTAAGCTTGAACACTCTTCCGTGGAAAATATTGGGATGATTCAGAAGGCCACAGCTATGGGCAGCTGGTGATTGGCAGCTTCATCACTACAATACAACCACTCCTGCATCACAGCTTATGCAGAGTTTTCTGGTGAAACATCAAATCACCCAGGTGACTCAGCCCCTGACAGCCCAGATTTGGCACCCTGCAATTTCTGGCTTTCCCCAAAACTAAAATCACCTTTGAAAGGGAAGAGATTTCAGTCTGTCAGATTCAGGAAAATACGACAGGGCAGATGATGGCGAATGGGAGAACCATGTGAGGTCCCAAGGTGCCTACTTTGAAGGGGACTGAGGTGTCATTGTCCTATGTACAATGTTTCTTGGGTTTTCTTTCATGAATATCTCTATTTTTCATATTACATGGCTGGATACCTTCTGTACAGGCCTTGTATATGCTTTTACTCCAGTCAGGCTGGTGAACTGTTGCTGAAAATGCGTTCATACTTGGCCACTTTCCAGCTTTTGCTCGAAGTGTTTCCTCTGCTCTTACCAGCATCTCTTGCAGTCATGCTCCAGCTGCTCTGTTTACACTATCTACCCATTGAAACCCTGCTCTATGTGTGTGTATGTAGCTATATTCCATAAAAAAGAATGAAATCCTACCATCTTACCATTTGTGGTAACATGGCTGGACTTTTGAGAGCATTATGCTAAGTAAAATAGGTCAGACACAGAAATACTGTGTGATCTTACTTGTGTGTGGAATCCAAAAAAACACCAAAGCCCTAGCTCATAGACACAGCAGACTGGTGGTGCCAGAGGTAGGGGTTGTCAGGTGGAGAAATGGTTAAAGAGAGTTAAAAGGTACAAATTCTCAGTTATAGAATAAATATGTCATAGTGCTGTAATACACAGCAGGGTGACTGTCATTAATATATATACTGTATTGCATATTTGAAAGTTGCTAAGACAGTAAATCTTAAAAGTTTTCAACACTAGAAAAAAATATGCAATTGATATTGTGACAGATGTTAGCGAGGTTTGTTGTGGTGTACACTTCACTATATATACAAATATCAAATATTATGTTGTACTCTTGAAATCAATATAATGTTGTATGTCGATTATACCTCAGTAACAAAAGACACATGCAGATCACTACAGGTCAGGGGCATTAAAAATAAATTAAGAACAATCGAATATATGCATGGCAAGGACGACTGTAGTGCTAAGGGCGAGAGCTGAAAGTCGAGTACCTTACATAGTACGTTACAGAATTAAAGACAGGAATGGAAATAGATGGAAAAAAATGAACGTATTTGTCAAAATGTTAACTGGGATTATAGTTGGATTGTAAGATTTTGTGTTGTTTTCCTTTTAAATATTTGTGTAATTTTAATATTCTATCAGGCTTCATTCTGTTTATACTTAGAAAAAATATGATAAAAATAAACTGAGGTCTTCAAAAGTTAAACAATTGAATGAAATAGCTACAGGTCTAAAGCATTTTTAGTTTGATTCCATTTGAAAGCTGTTGCTTTGGCCAGTAATACATACCAGATTCTTAATACATATCAAATGATTCTGTACATTATCAACAATGATGAATTCAAATTTCAGAAGTAATTTGTATTCCTTGTAAGGTCACCCACAGAAGGTAGTGATCACTCACATTTTTGCCTTCATTCTAACAGGTATAGTTAAAAATAAAAATGATTTTAACAAGGCAAATATGTACATCGGGTATAAAATTAAGTAGAGTGACTGACGGCCTCTATCCATCAGTAATCTATAAGTATCTACCAGGATATTGGTATGAAAAACCTATTCTAAAGAAACGCTGAACTAAGTGATGCAAATGTTCCCTTATTTCTGTTTTAATGAATAGTTTTTTGAATTCTTTCATTCAACTGATATGTATTGAATATCTGCTTTACTGTAGGCTCTGGGAACAGATGAAAATTCTGGCTTTTTGGGAGCTTACAAGTTAGGCTCTGTATGTGTGGGTTGACAGAGGGGTGTATGAAAATAAACAAATATATAAAGTGTATGCATGTCTAAGGAAACACTGCCCCATAGACATTTCCTCAATGGCAGAAATGTTCTATTGCTGTACTCTCCATCTCCAGTAAGGTAGCCACTGGCCATCTGTGGCTTTTGAACATTTGAAATATACCTAGTATGAATAAAGACTGACATTTTAAATTTTATTTCATTGTAACTAATTTCAGTTTAAACTTAAATAGCCACACAGGCATAACGGCTACCATTTTGAGAGGTAAGGTCTGCTATATAGCTGTATCAGTTCATAAGGACTGACAGATACATGGGGTGGGGACACAGAGGCGTAGCTGCAGTTGTAAATAGAGTGGTCAGAAAAGACATCTTGAGGAGGCATTTGGGTAAAGAACTTAAAAAAATAAGGTGAGGGAGCAATCTATGTAGATATTTAGAGGGAAATCTTCCAGGATGAGGAAGGGCAGAGACCTTGAGGTGAGATGCCTGGCTTGCAAGAGGAATGACATAGAAGCCAGGGAGGATCCCACAGAGTGAGAGTGCGGACAAGGTGGATGACAATAGAAAGGCGGTGGCCATGGTGAGGAATCAGGAACTCTACCCTAGGTTTACTTAACTCACATACATCCGTATCACTTAATTCACTTAAGTATATATAATAGTAACAATAACTAAGTGTGTATGTGTGTATATATATATGTATATGTGTGTATATGTATGTGTATACACATATATGTATATATGTATGTATGTGTATACACACATATATGTATATATGTATACACGTATATATGTATATATACACACAAGCATCTATTCAGCAATATATGCAAATAGGTATATTTATATTTAAAAGTAGTGTCAAGGTTTAAGACTCAAATACCACAAGAGCCTATTTGTTCACCTAAAGCCCTTTGTTGACATGGAGGTCAGCTACAGCATTTTTCTGGCCATATTTTAATTTCATAATTGAATCCAGAATTTTAACTATTCTGTGACTGTGACTTGACTTTCCCCACCACACTAAATAGTATTTATGACTACGACCCTCTTTAGTTCTCTCCTTGCCCCAGCAAACTTGCTGTTTTCATTTCTTGGGATTGAGTTTATCTATCAAATTCAAATGTAGTTGAAATACAGTGTGAAAAAATATGCCTATTTTTATAGGCAGGTAATTCTGTAATATTAATGAGATTTATAGATCATGGTACAGAAGGAGATATGAACGCAAAGCAAGTTTTAGAAGAAAGAGCATTAGTCATATGAAACTTTATAGGATGTTAAGGAAATTACAGGTATTCAGATTTCTCTTGAGTTTCATCTCACTAAAATAGACCTGTCATATGTTAATTCGTCTTGACACATATTGACACTCAGCTGCCATATAATAGACTTTTATCCTAGATTTTGGCTTTTCCTATGATTTCATTTTTAAAGAAACTTCATTACTTTGTAGACATAGTTATAATGGCCACTTTTTAAAGTTTAGTTTTCAATAAAAAATGTATATATACAGCCATACCTTTCTTCAATTAAATTTTAATATTTTGGTATTATCTTCTTAATTTACTTTCTTATTTTATTATTTGAATCAGCTAATTATCTTATTAAATAGTTTGTATATAAAGAGAGATGGGAGAGGATGAGAGAAGGTATTAACATTTGAGTGCCCACTAGATGCCATTTTTGGTAAAAATAATGATGCTATCTCTTATTTTTCAGTGATATTTAAAACATTTATTGAAAGAAGAAAACAATGAAGAATGGCTGTTATCATTATTGTCTTATACTGTGCCCTGTACATGCATTATCTCATTTGATTTGTATAGCAGACTTGCAAGGTAGTTAATATTG
>VMDR010034343.1:0-11087 GCA_007922815.1 Macrotus californicus
AACCTTAAAAGATCATCCTAATTTAAGCCCGGGTCATTTCTAAATTATAACGGCAAGGTAAAATAATCTAAAACCTACCTTGAGAAGTTCAACAAGCCTGCATAACGCCTTAACTGAAGTTTTGGTCATTGGCTTTTGCATGGACATGTAGAGATTCATTGTGGTTTTAATAATGGTACTAATACTATATGCATATAAGAAGCCCTATAAAAATAAAATAAAACAATGATTACAATCACAAGAAAATATTTCATTTCTTCACAATTTCAATCTCTATGTAAAAATTATTCCTCGACGTACCAATAAGTAGCATTTCTAAAGTTCGTTTTAAAGTCATCTCTTATAGTTTTGAAATACTCTTCTGCACACAATGTTATACACTTTGTGGTTAAGTTCCAAAGCCGCCCTAAAAGTTTTTTTAATCTAGCACAGTCCAGAAGTTTAGTACTGCTGAAATTGTTTATAATCACATCAAATAATCCTTACATTAAAAAAAACTTCAGAAAAATCATTTGGGTGTCAGGAAGACATCTATTCATTCGTACCTTATCTGCCGAGCAAGAAGAGAGGCAGAAGTTCAAGACTCCTATGTGTCTACAGCTTAAGACGAGAATGGAGGACTGTAAGGAACTAGGAACTTAAAAATGAGGATGAAGGGAGCTGCTTCCTGGCCGATTCCTAAACACAAATGTATTTCTCAGTTCCAAGCTAATTCCCTCTTCACTCTCACCTAGGCCAACACCCAACCCACCTGCTACCATGCTCCCTGCCTAGGCTGGTGCTAATCAGACTCTCTCCTTCCAGCCCAGTGAGAACAGATTCTCTCTTACCCTTCTATTCATGAAGGAAGCACACAGGTCTTGTGGGGTTTTAAAAAAAATAGTGCTAATAAACCCAGGGAGACATTAGGGAATAAAAAAACAGGACAATTAATATTCCCTCTCAAACATTTTTTTAATTTAGACCCAAAGAGGATATAGAAACACAAAGATAATGATGGAGACTTGCTGAGTTTATAAATGACCAAGAAAGATACACTCACAGGTTACGAATAAAGCTAAACTACACTAGTGTGGACATACCCAAGACGCTGGGGCAGAAGCTACATGTGAGTTATCCTCAACCTCTGGCTCCTGCCCCGCCATGGGTGAGAGACCAAGTACTCTCCCATCAGTAACAGCGGCTCACTAAAGGAGTGACACTCAGTGTGGGGTGGGGATTCTTCTCAACCAGTAACAGCTCTGTGGTAAAGAGATGTGCTAAATGAAGAGGATTAAGAAATGAAACGGTAGCAACCTAAGAAAGTGGGCAATAAGACCAAAGCTTGGGGTATTCATGCAGGAAAGAGCCACAATCTTACCTTGGCAGCTACAGGACTGTAACACCAGACTCTGCCCTAGTGCAGTGCAGCACTGGGAAAGGTTAAAAAGCAGAAACAAGGAACAGCAGAAGTGTAACTCAAAGGCAGGCAGAAAGCAGGGGGTCTCTTTTGGGGGGAAAGAAGATACAGAACTCATGGGCCAATATCACACCATTCCCAGGTAGATGGCCAATAATTTATGAAGGATATACCCAAAGGATGTACAGTATTTGAAAAATCTAAATTTGGGGGAGGGGGCATCTGGAGTCTGTTTCTGTTTTCAGCAAAAGAAATAATTTAGACTAACCTTTCTGCTGACAACAACTAGAAAATCTGGGTAAAGCATTTTTAAAAATCTTTTGGAGGGCATTAAAGCTATGAAGAAAAGAAGGAACTTTATATTCCTTATGGTCAAGCTCTGGGCAAAGACAGAAACCTGGAGACGTGAGCTTAACATGTGAGGCTGCTTTCCCTTCCACAAGAGGAAAATAAAGGCAGAAGCCAAGCTTATCTTTCGACCTCTCACACGAAGGGGAAGGGAATAAAAATGAGCATTCATGGCCCATAAGGAGAAATCGGGAGTCAGGCAAACATTAAGCTCTGGCTTGGGACCCTAAAAACTGCCCCTAAAAAGTAGGGGCGACTAGAACAAAACAGCCACCAGAGGGCGCAGGTTCCACTTCAGTCATCTCCACGTAGAGCTGGGTTGAGATGACTCGCGTTACAAGTTGTCCAAGACTAGTAGCACCAGAAGAAAGACAAAACCTCTCTGGAAGAGTAAAACCAGTACCCAGATGCTCAAACTGTATCTACAATTTTTCATGTGTGATGGTAACACCACAGGAAACAACCAGCCATACAATCAGATGGCACACCCAAAAACGAGATAAACAGTAGCTAACAGAAATACCTGGATAATGAAATTACTAGACAAGAGCATCAAATAATTATGCCAAATATGTTGAAGGAAATAAAACAAAACTACTTCAGAAGAGAACTGGAAACTACTAAAAGAAAGAAATAACCTGAAAAGTAAAATAATTAAAATTAAGAACTCAGCAGATGGGCTTAATAGCAAAGCAAACATAGATGGAAAAAATTAGAAAAAGAGAACAGAGCAGTACTTGAAGAATTAATGGCTGAGAATTTTCACAGATTCCACAAGCTCTACAAATTGTAAGCAGCACAAACAGAGAAAATTACACCTGGGTGCATCAAAGTAATATTGCTAAAAAACAAAAATTAATCTTATAAAAGTAATTAAGGAAAGACACATAATGAAAAAGCAACAAAACTGACAGCTGACTTCTCAACAAAAACAAAGGAAGCCAGAAGGCAATAAAATGGGAGCTTTAAAAGCTGGGGGGGATGGTGAGGAATGAGTCCTACCAAACTAGAACTCTGTAGGTAGCAAAACGACCTTCAAAAATGAAGCTAACATTATGCTAAGTAGAATAAGCCAGTCAGAGGAAGACAAATACCATATGATTTCACTCATAAGTGGAATCAAATGAACAAACTGAACTACCAAGCAAAATGGGGACAGACTCACAGATGGAGAGCAAGATGACAGCTTGAGGGGAGGGGGGGCTAAGAGGGGATTGAGCAAAAAGGAAAAAGGACTCATGGACATGGTGTGGTGGTTGCTGGGGGGATGCCGGTATAAGGGGAATGAATAGGAACGGAAAAAATGCAATAGATTAAAGCAAAAAAATGAAGTTAAAATAAAGACACATTCAGACAAAAAACTGTGATAACTCATCAATAAAGTCATTTTAAATGAAATACTAACAGGTGTTTCATAAATAGAAGGATGAGAGATGTGGGAAGGAAGAAAAGCAATACCATGAGTAAAAGTGTGGGTAAATCTAAATGAACGCTGACTATAAAAACAGCAGCAGCAACAATAAGACCTTGTAATGTTTAACACGTATAAACAAAATACACAGCAGCAGCACAGAGAGAGAGGGATAGAGAGAATTAAAGCGATTTAAGGTCCTTACACTGTCTGGAAAGTGGTAAAACTAATGTGCGTTGCAGTTGAATGAGTAAATCATGCATCTTAAAATCTCTACAGTAACCACTAAAAAAAAACAGTATTCAAATTCAAATGACAGAAAAAAAATAAAATTAAAGCGACCTAGAACAAGTGAGGCAACTAGTAAGGTTGGTTTTAATCCAAATACATCAGTAATAACATATATAGAAAACAGTTTAATGAAAAAATTAAAATGATCAGATTGGGGGGAAATGTATGCTGCTTATAAAAGATACACATTAGCCCTGGCTGGTGTGGCTCAGTGGATTGAGCGCTGGCCTGCAAACCAAAAGGTTGCCGGTTCGATTCCCAGTCGGGGCACATGCCTGGGTTGCGGGCCAAGTCCCCAGTAGGGGCAAGTGACAGGGAACCACATATTGATTTTTCTCTCCCTCTCTTTCTCCCTTTCCCTCTCTCTAAAAATCTTTTTAAAAAAAGAAATATACACCACAAAAAAAGTAAAAAAAAAAATAAAAGATACACATACATTTCAGGAGCCAAACAGGTTGTAAATAAAAGGATCAAAAAAGACATACAATGTAAACCTTAACTAGGAAACTAGGATAGCTATGGTGTAACCATACAAAACAGATCTGCAACTAAAGGAAAAAAGGGACATTTCATAATTCAGTTCACTAGAAAGATAAAGCACTTCTCAGTGTTACGCACTTAGCATCAAAACACGTAAAAGGAAAGCTGACAGAGCTAGAAGGACACATGGGCAAACCACAACAACAGTGAGGGAATCTAACCCAATTCTCTCAGTAACTGGTGCGCTACGCAGACAAAATCATTTGGAAACACAACCTAGTCAACATCTACAGAACACTGCAACCAACAAATATAAATTACACGTTCTTTTTAAGAGTCATGAAATGTTTAACAAAGCTATCACAGGCTGGGCCATAATGCAAATTGCAACAGATTTCAAAATACTGAAATTATTGCTAAAATCAATAATAAAAAGATAACTAGGAAATCCTCATATTTAGAAAATAAATCTCTTTTCAAATAAGCCACAGATCAAAGAAACCACAATAAAAATTGTAAACTATTTTCAAATAAATAAAGGATAATGGAAATGCAACACATCAAAACTTATGGTATACAGCAAAAACGGTCATGCTTCAAAGAGAATGTAGGGATTTCAATGCATATACTAGAAGATCTAAATTAATCAATTACAAATAATAAATGTTACACAGATCCAAATGTAACCTAATCAATTTCAACTTTATAGACAAAACATATCCTATCCTTTCCAGTTTTTCTGAGTGTACCTTCTGTGCGTTAGATTAACAAAGAAATGCCACCCAAAATATTCTAAGTAAGAGGATGCAACTACCTGTATAAAAACACTGCATCTATTGGTGAGGTCTTCAGCAAATTTATCCATTCTCTGCTCCTTAGATAAAATAGACTCCATTTTCATCATCCACGAGCTCACAAAGACGTAGTAAGACTGTACATCTCTAACAAAGGAAAATACTGGGGTTACTAAGCACGGAAAAGAAAATTTACTTCCATTTCGTTGTATTGGTTGGAATAAAACATCTCCTTGCAGCAGCCATTTCTTCTTTCTGGCATTGAAAATACAGACATCATATATGCATATATAGTTTATTCATTCAACAAATATTTACTGAATGCCTATATAAGGCAAGCACTGTTTCTCAGTACTGAGAACAAAAATCAGCAGTAGAGAAAACAGACAAAAATCCCCACCCCCTTGAAGCTTACATTTTAAAAAGGGGAGCTATATAAGAAATCAATAACTAAACTTTCTAAGGTGTCAAATGATACGGGCTATGAAAAAAACACAGCAGGGAAAAGGGATAGGGACTGGGATGGTTGGTATAATTTTAAATACAGTAATCAAAGCAGGCTCATTTGAAAAGGTGATTCTGAGCAGGATTTAAAGATGAACAAGCAATCCATACAAATATATAAGAGAAGGAAATTCTAGCGAAGCAGCAAATGTAAAACACGTTACGTTCTGGCACATTCAAGCAATACCAAAGAAGTGCGTGGAGCACAGACAGCAGGGACAAAAACAGGAAAAAGAGGTGAGAGAGGTACACGGATGGAGGGCTGGGAGAGAGGAAACGTGGAGAGTGGGCAGAGCCTTCTAGAGAGTAAGGACTTCAGTGGAAACTCACTAGAGGATGTGAGCAGAGTGACCTGATCTAACACTGAAGAGGATTAGTAGTACACTTTGGCTGATGTGTCGAAGTAAACTATAAAGAGAATAATGGTTAAAGAAAACCCACTTAGGATGCTGCTGTGACAATGCAGAAGAAAGGGGATGACAGCTTGAGCCAGAGTGGGAAAGCGGAAGTGGTGAGAATTTGAAAAGCCAGTATTTACTGAACGCTTACCATATGCCAGCCGCTGTCCTAAGCACTTTACACAAACTAACTAGTTCAACCCTCACATTAACCGCATGAGGCAGGTATGATGACCTCCATTCTAGAGTAGAGAAAACGGACACACAGAATTATGTGCTCAAGATCGTATGACTAATAAGCACGTCAGCAAGTCAAGGAAGCTTTCCCACCCTGGAAAGACTTAGTACAACTGTATGCATGTTGAATTCAAACACTGAAGCACTCTACCAATGCACCTCAATCACTCAAGACAGGAGCTTTTAGCCCACATGCTGTTGAAACTATACTTTACAGACTCAGTGTGCAAAAAATGGACAATTCTCCTTTGTGGGATCTGACTTTACCAACTCTTTTTAAAAACTATCTACAGTTATGATAGGGGAGAGAAATGACCCATCACTAATGGTGAGAATCAGGTAAACGACACCACCAGGGCAAGAGATTGAAGAGACCCACTTTACTAAGAGTAAAACTGCACAGAGGTTGTTGGCTAGCCATACTGCCAAGCACTCTAACGATCTCAAGAACTCAGTCTAAAGAAGGATTACACCAACATTTATAATAAGTGTGTTTTAGGGAGATCACCAACTCTGAGAAAAATGGTTTCTGCTGAGCCAGAATTCCATCAGACAAGACACCAATACTGTGTTTTTGGCTTCCCCTCCAATGGTGCTAAAGGGTCGTATCTGACTTGTGGATTTAAAAGTCTGGGACAAAGAGAAAGAACACTAGGGCAATGCCTCCACTTTTGAGGAGGACACTATGATCAGGACCCGGCAGGGACACAATACACAGGAAAGGACGGAAAGATTGTGAGCAAGGACAAGAGGAAGGGGCCTAGACTATGGAGCCTTCCCTAACAGCAACCATGTCAGTATCACTATAAAGAAGGCTGGCTAGCACACAGTCAAGAGGATTCACTCGGTTTTAGACCATCGCATGCAGGATCAGGCAGCGCCTGTCTGTCACTCCAACCGTTACTCCTACACACAGACACCAGATGATCTTCTCTCCTGTAAATACAGACAAAAAAAAACTGCTTCAAGTTTTAAAAAGCAAGTTAACTGACAAAAGGAGTACAAAAATGGCCAAGGGTCCTGTCAGACTGTCAGCTTCATTACAAAATACAAACAGGAAAAAAATAAATCTCCTGCCCCAATAAAAAGCACTCAACGGGGCCAACACCAGTAAGTCACCTGGGGGTGTGCAACGAAGGTTCGCGCCTGCGCCCTCTAACATCAATTTCCCAGTGTCAAGGTGGCTGTGGGTGAAAAGCAGAACGCAGCGACCTACAAACCTTGGATCCCAGTCAGATCACGGCCGGCGCTGGGGTCTAGCGTACAGTGTGGGGCAAGGAGACTGTCCCCACTGCTCCTTCCTCACTTACATAATGAACTCTGGAGCGAGACTGGGGCAGCTCTGAGTCAACCCTTGGCTCTTTCTAAAATGTCAGACATGCTGGCCACAACATCTCCCGTCTCCTGGGTGTCACTACAGTGGAGTTTCTATGGCAGAAGTGTAAGGACAGTGAAAAAACACTGCCCCCTCAGCTCTGTGCAGCTCCACCGTACCTGTATCTTTGGCACCGAAATTTAGACATAAAATTTTATCGTGTGGGATCTTTGAAAGTCAACTTATTCAACCTTCCACCTACCAAGACTCACTTCGCACAGCACCCTGGACTGATGGTCATCCACATCCTGCCCATGTAGGTCTGGGGAGAGCACACACTACCTCTCAGAGCAGCCTACACAAGGCTGTTGGAGGCTCGAGAGGAAAACCGGCATGGGTTTGCACACCCTCTACGTACCTACCTGTGTGGCCTGGCAAAATTCACTTCTCTAAGCTTCATTTTTCTATCAAAAATGGGATAAAAATAGTACTACTGAGAAGCAGTTTACAGCTTATGCTCTAGAGCTGGACTGAGAGGCTCTGCCATCTACTTAGTGGTTAAATCTGGATACATTTAATCTTTCTGTACTTTAGTTTTCTCATCTATAAAATGGCAGTAACAACCATATCTACCTCATATCATTTTCTGATGACTAAAGATGATACACATGAAATTCCTGGAATGGTTGCTGGCTTATCAACGGTATTGAATAGATACCTAGTTATAATGTTTATTTCCCACATAAAAAGACTGTTACAGGTTTTCCATAAGGCATTGTGTTTAAAGCCCTTATTAGCAGAATGCCTATTAAATAGCTAAGAGCTCGATCATGTTGGCAATTATTATCGGTCATTTTCATCTTTTAGTTCTTGTCCAACATTGTGAAGCTACAGAGATCAAATCTGTTCCCTCCTTAACCTGAATGCCCTTCAAATACTTAAAACTTCCCCAGATTTCTCTTTTAAAGGCCAAACTATACAGAGACTCTTCAATGAGTCTTTAAGGGGCATGGTTCTCAGATCTTCAGACATCCTGTTCAGCTTCACCTAGGGATGCTACAGTTTGTGACCCTCTTATTGTACAATAAAACGTGGTACCACCAAACACCAACTATGATCTGACCAATAAGAATTCAATGCAACTACCAATTCCTGTGGTCCAGATATTGCAACTACTAGTTTCCATAAGCTGGGTACACTTGCTAATGTAATCTAAGTATGTATTGGCATTTTTAGCAACTGCATCATACTGTTAAAGAATATTAAGCCTCTGATAACTAAAATATCCACATCTCTTTTAAATTACTGCTGTTAACCCTGATCCCAGTCTCCCCATCTTACTGAATTCATCTCTTTAACCTAAATCCAAACTTATGTCTACCTCCTCTCAACTCTGCTTCAGAATGTGTTAGGGAGCTCTGAAGTCCCTACCATAAGTAGTCCTGCCTGAATAGAGTTGTCATTTTCCACGGACTTTAATCACAGAATACGGGAGAAGAATGCTTCAGACAGGGGTGTGCAACCTTTGGCATCTCTGGGCCACACTAGAAGAAGAGTTGGCTTGGGCCACATATTAAATACACAGAAGCTAACAAAAACTGATGAGCAAAAAAAGGGTTTTAGGTAAATTCACGATTTTGTGTTGGGTGCATAGTCATCCTGGGCCACATGTGGCCCGTGAGCCACAGGTTGAACACCCCTGCGTAGGGGATCTCCTGTATTTGACCTAATTCTTCCCCCATTGTGTAGCAGTGGCCCCATTTCCCCTCAATAGTCAAGATCAACAGAAAGTGGGTAAGTATGCCTACTATCCTTTCTTCAATATGTCACGGAGAGAAACTGTGTCCAGCACAGGGCCAGGGGCCAAGTCCTGTGTCACTTACAGCCTTCACTCAGGTCAACATGTGGTTTTAGCACTGCACCCGAGGAAAAATGTGCAGTAAATTTAATCGTCGATGTGAGGTGATGAGAACATTGGAGCTCTTTATAACATTTTCTCTATTTTGGGTACATTTGAAAATTTACAAAATAAGAGTTAAAAAATCAGAGCTTAATATCAAAAGAGACTAAGCATTCTTTTAAGGAAGACTAAGGTACAGGTGGTAATTACTTTTTCCTTTAAACCTTCAGTTTTCAACTTTTTAAATATGTATCTACATTAGCTTCCTAAAAATAAAGAAAAGAAGTGCATAAAATTAAAGCCAACTTCGCCAAAAATCAACAGTGAACCATGGACACAAAATGTTTTAAAGACATCGACTGTAGATTTCACTTTAAACAAAAACCACTTAATGCATCTGATAAAAGTTATATGTACATACATGGGTGTGCACATACATGTGCATGCATGTATACATGTATATATGTATATAAACACACACTCACAAATATCTCCAAAAAGTATAATTTGCCTAAATCTTAAATGGAGTTTAAGCTTAAAAACAAAATAAAGAAAACTCCTAGAAAATAAATTTCCTACAGAAATGCCCAACCTTTTCCCTGGTAATGCATAAGTATGTGTGATTTTGTAATTCAAAAGTTTAAGCTCTGAAAATAGAAAATACCTAAATACTTTCATTATAGGTACTTCTTACACGTACTTGGTAAGTGATTGAGCTTTCTGCTGTAGGAACGTATCTCTGTGCATTTTAATGGCTTGAAGACTTTTTCTGTCTAGAAGTTTGGCAGCTGCTGGTATTTTCTGGATCAAAAAATTGTCAGGAAACCAAATAATATTAGCAGTTAGAGTGATGGCCGGTACCTGAAACAGTAACCACAAGGGGAGACAAATCACTAAATGAAGGCTAAACAATAAGCTGCTTAATAGTTCTACAGTGGATAATGGAAGACAACTTATCTCAAGAAAAATTAACCATGAAAAAAGACTCATTTCTAGACCATGAGACAAACTGTCTCACTGTGGCTCACTTAAGGATTCCTATGTCGGGTACAGAGCATGACAATAATTTTGTTCTGCCTAAATATTAAACGACATAACACATGTGCACACTGTCATGGATTTTAAGAGGAACAAATACATGCAAAAAAAATCAAGTGAAAATCCTCATGACCTTCACTTTCACTCTATATTAGCTTTCAGAGAAAATAAAAAAATAAGTACCCAAGATAGCTGGGTTCTCATGGTCACATATCCCTTGATTCTTCATACAAACTAAATTTTCTATTTTTTTTTTTAATCTTTACCCAAGGACATTTTTTTAAATTGCTTTTAGAGAGATAGGAAGGGAGAGCAAGGGAAACATCAATGTGTGAGAGAAACATTGATTGGTTGCCTCCTGTACCTGCCGGGACCTGTGATCACACACACCTGGACCAGGGATGAGACCAGCAAACCTAGGTATGTGCCCTGACCAGGAACTGAACCCACAACCCTTTGGTTATGGGATGATGCTCCTACCAGTTGAGCCACATTGGCCAGGGCTAAATTTCTAATTTTCAAATCATGTGCCACATCATGGAAAGAGGAAAGATGTAAAAAAATTGTTTTTACATTTTTTTCTACTTCAATAATGACAATAAGTAGCAACAGGAAGAGAGAAAGAACAGAGAAAAGTAGTGAGAGAAAGTTAATGTATAGGAAAAAAATCTGGAAAACCACCACCAACACTTATTTATATTGTGTAGAATTATAAGATATTTTCATGTACTATATTACTTATTTCTAGAATGCTAGGGTTTTTTTAATGACTATATTTTTGTAATTATTACAAAAATTTTTTTGTAAGCAGAAATAGAATACATTTTAGCATATCCACTTTTTCCAAAATCTTGGTCATCTACTCAAATTAAAAAAAATAAAAATTGCCAAGTTCTTACCTTCTTACAAATGTCCAATAAAGACTTATAAAACTTTTTATCAATGGTTCGAAAAATTTGAAAGTGTAGTACA
>VMDR010034344.1:0-11091 GCA_007922815.1 Macrotus californicus
AAGTGAGTTCAGCAATGTTGCATGATACAAAGTCAACACATTAATCAATTATATTTTTCTATAGTAGCAATGAACATTAGTAGCAAAATTAAAATATGGTGCCATTTACAATCTCTCAAAAAAAACCCTATATGTGTAAGTCTAATAAAACATATATAGGGCATGTGTGCTAAAAACTACAAAACACTGACAAAAAAATCAAAAGAGATACAGATAAATGGAGTTCATGGATTGAAAGACTCAGCATAATAGAAATATCAATTATCCTCAAATTGACATACAACAAAATTCCTATCAAAATACCAGCAAGATTATTTTTATAGATATGGGTAAGATTATTCTAAAATGTATATGGAAAGACAAGGGACCTAGAATAGCTAAAACAATTTTGAAAAAGAACAATAAGGTGTGAGAAACTAGTGTACACAGCTTCAAGTCATTATATATCTGCAGTCAATAGGACAACATGACATTTGTAGATGGATAGAAACATAGATCCATAGGACAGAATAGAGAACACAGAAATAAACCCACAAATTTGCACAACTGATTCTTAACACATTGCATACCGCGTAGAAATCTCTAAGACATACGCCAGGGACCGCATGTTTTTGGGCAAACTGCACGTTATTTAAATCATCATTAACAAAAGTACAAAATCAATTCATTGAATAATGAAAATCGGAGGTCTGACCTCTGGAAAACCAGCCCTGCTTCTCCCTGTGCTCACCCTCCAGAGGTGCACCATGGCTGGACTGCCTCTCAGGGTCTCTTGCCTGCGTGGCTGCCAGCCTCCACGGCAGTCCCCAGTGATCCCTGACTCCTGACATTGCTGCCTCTCGTGGTATGTGACTTCCAAGACTAGGCACTGCAGCTTCCTTCTGGCTTCCTGTCTTAGCTCACTCACTGTAGAGGAAGCTACATTGTGACAACACAAACAGTCCTGTGGAGAGGCCCATGTGGCAAGGAACTGAGGCCTCCTGCCGGCAGCCAAGTGAGGGGCATCTTGGAAGCAGATCTTCCAGTCCCAGTGGAGCCTTGAGATGACAGCCGTCCTTGTCAACAGCTTAACTGCAACCTCACGAGAGACCTTGAGCCAGACCTAACCAGTTAAGCCACTTCTGGCCCTCAGAAACTGTGAGATAATAAATGTATGCTGTTCCAAGCTGCCAAATTTGGGGTACTATGTTGTGAAGTAATAGATCGCTAATACAGTCTGCAGAGCCCATGCCTCTAGCGATCGGGGCTTGAGCCTGGGCAACTTCTATGTAATTCCAGGCCCAATGTGTCCAAGTGATCCTGAGTTGCAGACCACGTCTGCACACAGTTTGTCTGCCCACAGGGCTCGGTGTATGGGGCAGTCATGAGTTCCTGCTGCTGGTGGACCCGTGTGCTGTCACTGCTACTTCTTTGGACTGCTCTTGATTCAACTAAGATTACGTTGTGGACTGAGTGCTTCAGAAGCGCTTCTGACCAAAAATGAATGTCAGTTAACCTTCCATCAGAGGTTAGGGCAGAACACTAGCTGAGAGCTTGGGCTACGAATTCAGTGTAATGAATTCAAAGCCCAGTTCTGCCACATGTGTTCACTGATTTGGCAACAACTCAGTTCACTTCTCAGCTTCTTCAGCTGTAATAATCATAAAAATCCCTACCTGACAGGGTTGGGTCACTTGAGAATTAACTGAAGAGAAGCTGCTGGCTCATAGCACATTGTCAGTCAGCAACATCTGTTGGTATTATCGTTACATGCATTCAAATCCTGATCAAGTAAACCCAAAGTTCAGAGTTTGGGACCCTCTATAATGACCACATAATTCAAAATGTCCTCAGTGTAATGCCTGACTCATGACTTCCTGAGTGCAGTTCAGGAATTAACAAAACAAACAAGCAGGCAAAATATAACCAGAAACATTGAAATTAAGAACAAACTGACAGTGACCAGAAGGGAGGAGGGAGGGAAATAACAGGGGAAAGAAGGGGAAGGGTCGTCGACGAACATGTATAAAGGACACATGGACAAAGCCAAAGGGGGGTAGGATTGAGGGTGGGAGGTGGGGGTGGGTAGGGTGGGGGGAAGTGGTGGTTGGAAAATGGAGACATTATTTTTAAAAAGTATTAAACATTATATTCGACATTAATAAAAAATGATTAAAAAAAAAGAGACAAATTCCTGGGAGTGGAGAGTCCTGGCTTGGGCCAGGTTCAAGGTGGTACATGAGGGGTCTCCATGTCTTGCCCCCTCTTCCAGGCCTCCCCTGGGGCCTTGGGACTGGTTGATGCCTGTAGGGTGTCTGCCCTTTTCTGTCACCATCCTCATCCACGCACCTGTGCATGTTTGTGCTGTGGAGACTGGGTGCTGCTCTCCTTGCCCACGATGTTCTGGGTCTGCTGCAGCACTGAGTTGCCACTCAGGTGATTTCTGGCAAAGAGCACTGGCTCTGGAAGGTCACCCATGAATCTCAGGATGATGATCCACACAGCTAGGGCACCCTGGGGAAATTGAGATAGAGATCCCAGCTGGAACTCAGCTTGCAGCATGGGGCCCACAGTGCAGGCCAGGGGCTGTGGGGATGGCTTGAGCCACTAGAAACCAGAGAACTACTAGGTACCGAGCAGTCGGCATCGTCGTCATGGTAGAGCAGCGGGTATTGAAGGGGCTTCCGGACATGCGAGTGGCTGGCCGATTTCTGGAAGTAGGTTGCAGCAAACTTGGGGAAGCTGTACTCAGCCAGGCTGTCCATGTCCTCAAGATCCTCCACCATGGGGACTGTGTCCAGGTCAACCTCGGGCAGTTTCTGGGTCTTTGTTTCCATATCCTGGTGACCCGTAAGAAGGAGGGAGAAACATCACCTTTCTTTTCAGATGCCATTCTTTCAAAGGTATGCATCTGTGGGGGCCAGAAAGCCCCAAGAAGGGTCTGTCTGGTTATGTACTGAGTGCAAAGCCATCTGTCCACTCCCCCTTGTGTTGGAGACCTCCCCCACTCCACACCCCTGTTGGTCCCTGGTAGACTGCTGTCTGAAGGATGGTCCTCGGTGTAAACTTCTCAGCTACCTGAGAACTCTCAGAGCCCCTGGCTGGCAGACATAGGCTGTCTAGGCTCCCTGCCCTCCTGCCTGCCCTCAGTCAGGTGCCCCTCCTGTGAAGGTGGTCCCACCACCCGTACTGAACAGATGGGGTGTGTGTGTGTACCATGTGTGCCGTGCCTGTGTGAGTGAGGGAAAAGGCATGAGGCCCAGAACAGTGTGTGGTGAGTCAGCAGGTCAGCCTTGGGAAGCTGCTTCCCCGCTACCTCCCCTCACACGCTGATTCTTCCTGCCAGCGGCCACCAGTTCTCAGCGTCAGGTCCCAGTTACAGTCTGCAGAGCAGCAGCCACCAATGTGCTCTGTGCAAGGGGTCAAATACAGGGGTAGAGCTGCCTGACTGAGAGCCCACTATCATTTGCATATTAAACAATCTAGAAAGTCTTGCAGGTAAGAAACTTGCTTATCTTGAAAGTGTGAGGCCAGAGAATGCCATTCTCCCCTTTTCTCTACACGCTCTCCAAGGACTGAAGAACGTACTTCAGCACCCATCCTGCCAGCTCCCCCACTGAGTCTGCTTCTCATGAGCCTAGAGGTTGACTGAGGTCTGGAATGGGGGCCCATCCCCTCCCTGCCCAGATGGACCCTTGAAGGACAGGGCCTGTCTTACCTCAGAGTGAGGTGAGGCCTGGCCCTCCTGCCCCCCGATCATGGACGGGAGGAAGCCAAACACTTGCTCCACCATCTCTGTGTCTGTAACAGGGTTGTAGATTGACTTGCGCTTCCTGGTGGGTGGAGAACTCGGGCCCTTTGGCTCTTCAGCTGGGATGGTCAGCAGCCCCTGCACACACACCCCATGGGGAAGGTTATCCACAGACCCCGCTGGGGCAAGTACTTCACAGAAGCCAAATAAACCTGCTCCTGCCATCATCTATCCAAATCAATGTATTTTCCTCTAAAGTCCTAAATTGTAATAGCTAGAATGACTAGAGATTAATCAGCCTGGGCTTTTGATTTCCAAGTGGAGAGTCAGGTCCAGAGAGAGAGGTTGCCTGCTTGTCCCTAGACCCACATGGTCCCTGAGGTACTGCCTCATACCCAGGACCACCAGAACCTTGCATCGAACCTACCTGGTCCTTTATTCAAACAGCACCAAGCCTCTGCTGGGAGAGGTGCCAGGGCCTGTACTAACACACACAGGATTGAGCCTAACTGTGGCCTGCCTGGGGTCACATGGGTACAGAAGTAGGCTGCTGACATATCTGAGGGTCTATTCTCTTACTTGCCCTGGCCACTATGCCAGTAATTTGTTCACTACATCCAATTTTCATCAATAGAGAGGGATAAATTTCAACCTAGCCCCTTTTTTCTCACAATTTTCAGCCGACTGAGGTTTAGTCTCAGGTGCCCACTAGAGGAAACAGGGTCATGCACTACTGCCTGCTCTCTGCCCATCAGCTTCTCCTGCCCAGACACCCAAAGACTTCTCTTGGTATTCCTCTGTGCCAAGCTGTCTTGCCACAGCCCAGAAACCAGGGGCCTTTGCTCTTCTCCTTGGAACTGAGGACTCTCATAGCTCATCTAACCCTGGTTTCCTGTGCCTTCCAGAAGATCCACCAGCACTGCTGAGAAATAGTCCCCAAGGCTAACGTGAGGGGACCAAGGAGCTTGATTTCCAGGTTCTAGGTAGAAGACTGTCCTGCTGCCATAAACTAGGTGGTGACCTAGGTGTACAGATGGCCTGCTGCAGTAATAACTTTGAACAGGAAGGAGAAAAGACTGTCTGGTGAGAGGTCCATATTGCTGCTTAGTCCTCCTCCCTGCTTTCCCCACTGGGGCCCCAACCAGTCCCCAACCAGTCACTACTCAGGACAGCAGTGACCACCTACATTGGCTTTTTGCCGCTGAAAATTCTGTCGGGCAGCCATGCCCCTGGCATGTGCCTGGATGACCACCACTGCCCTCCTCTTGGCCTGTACTTGCAGGCGCACCAGGTAACCTCTGCAAAGGGCCTGCAGTTGGACTGTCTTCTGCCGAATGGCCTGGTACTGCCTCATCAGCAGGTGACTCCGGGTGATGGCCTGCAGGCGCTCAAAACCCAAAAGGATCTGAGAAGGCAAGAGAGACGTGCACTCACAGGAGGGTCTGGGCCCAGAAGGACATAGAGCACAGAGATGGCCTTTCCAAGAAGACAAAGAGCAGGAGACAGGTAGTACTCCCAGGAGACCTCACAAATTAGCTTTACAGTTATCTGCTTTTTGGCAAAGGGCTGATGCTAAACTTTTGCACAAGCATATTAAACGAGTTATTATGTGTAAAGCACTAGAATAGAGACTGGCATGCAGACAGTGCCGTATGAGTGTTTGCTAAGTGGCATAGGTAATAATGTGGTCTATGGGGGGCCAGCTATAGAAAATTCATTTGGGTGTCAATGGGAGACGGAATTCCAGAAGCAGTGCTTTTCACACCTATAGCAAAATCTAGCCAATTTCTCAGGAGCTGGCACACCTGTGTGGCGGCTTATGGCTGGCTCCATCAAACTAATCCCTCAGGGATCTTTAAAATAAAGAAGAAATAATAAATTGACGAACACCCCCTTTTATGCTGCCAACATGTTCTGGGACACAGGAGTTCCTGATACCCCTAGATAGGCTTATTGGTTTATCAAAGACCAACAGTTGACATCTGTTTTTATTGGACAGTTATCCACTTGCTCCTGCAACCCCAGCTCCAAAGTCAGCTCTACTACCAGCTTGAAGTTCCGTTTGTTGCAGTAGCCTCTCCACCCTGCCTGAAGGGTCACCGCTGCACGCCGCTGCCTCAGAAACTCTCTCCTAGAAGGAAAAATGCAAGTCAGAGTTGTGTAACAACCTGGTACATTTTAAAGTCTTTGCGGGTAAAAACTGTTTTTGAAGAGGGATAATAAGATGCTGGGGAAAATAAATCCCTATAACACTTGTTTTCTAGAAGCCTTTATAAGCCAAAGGAGACATGTGAGGAACTTAAAATCTACTGCCAATGACTAAATTTGTGAATGAGGGCAGCCCGCTTTTCAGAGTAAGCAACAACATCCTTTTCCCTCCAAAAGTCTATGAGGGGGATAAAATCCGCTTCCAACACTTTATTCCTTGCCAGACTGCCCCTCCTCTGGTCGCTAACCCAGGTGGCCTGGCAGCAGGAACCAGAAGTCTCAAGACCAGGGCTCCTCCCTGGAGACAGATCAAGGCAGGATGGCAGCTGCCCAGGCCCTGGCAGCCTAGCCCGCTCCGTCTAATGGCTCCCTCTGCAAGGAGGGGGTGGGCTAAATACGGAGAGGGTCACCTGAAACTTGGCCTTTGTGGTGATGGAGATATCCCAGGTGAGTTTTATACATGTGCATGTATCTTTTGCCTCACACTTAACTTAGTTTTCTTGTCACTTCTAATAATTTTTAAGGGCATTTTCTTGGGTTTAGAACAGCAGATGTCAATCACATTAAAAATCAACTGCAGGGGGTGGGGTGGGAGGGAAATCGGAGGAGCGTATTGCACAAATTTCCAGTTCCAAAACGAGTGTGAGCGATGTAATGCACATGATGACTACAGCCAACACCACTGCACGGTGTATACACAAATTGTTAAGAATAAACCCTAAGAGTCCTCATCACAAGGAAAAAAGTTGTTTTTCTTTTTCAAATTTATATGAGATGATGAGTGTTTATTAAACTTGTAGTGGTACTCACTTCATGACATATACAAGTCAGATCACCTTAAACTTACAGTGTTCCATGTCAATCATATCTCAATAAAATTGGGGGGAAACCATCTGGGGAATTTCAATATTTATTGATGCCTGTGCCTCGCCCAGTCTAACCAAGTCTGAATCTATTGATAGGTGTGGAGAATATATATCTGCATAAATATCTGGTATTTTTGGTGCCTGTACATATACAGATGATTCTAATATGAGGTAAAAGCAAACAACTGAATTATCTAAAAGTAAAGATAATTTGTCTTCTTTTCAATACACCAGTAGTTTTCAACTGGGGGTGATTTTGCTCCCCAGGTACATTTGGCTATGTCCAGAGACATTTTTGGTTGCCATGACTGGGATGAGAGGTGGAGGGTGCGACTAGCATATCCTGAGTAGAGGCCAGTGACACCATAAAACATCCTATTAATACAATGGCCAGGACGGTCCTCTACAACAAAAGGTTATACAATCCAAAGTGTCAATAGTGTTTAAGTTGAAAAACCCTGGTTTCTATCTTTTCTTTAATTATCTTGTCTAGTTGTATTGGTCATAGTAGCAATAACATCATTAATTATCAATGGAGATCACTTCTGAGAAAATCAAGTAGACATATTTTTTCCTAGTTCTCCTGCTAACTACAACTAAAATCCCTGGACATTATATATAAACAAAACATAAGAAGGCTCTGAGCCCTGGCTAGTGTGGCTCACTGGATTGAGTGCCGGCCTGTGGCCCAAAGGGCCACTGGTTCAATTCCCAGTCAGGGTACATGCCTGGGTTGTGGGCCAGGTCCCCAGTGGGGGGCGCACAAGAGACAACTGCACACTGATGTTTCTCTCCCTCTCTTTCTCCCTCCCTCCCCCTCTCTCTAAAAACAGATGCATTAAGAAAAAAAAGAAGGCTCTGAAAAGTGGAGAGAAGAAAGTAGACCGGCTAGGTACCTCAGGCCCAAGGAAAGACACAGAGGTAACTTCTTTGGGTTTTCTTTTTGCTTCATATACCTCAGACTAAGAGCTGGAGAAGTCAGCAATCCAGAAAAAGCAATGAACAGAGTACAAAAAAAAAAAGCCCCAGAAATAAAAGCCTTCCCTCTCTACCAAAAAGGATCCAGAAAGAAGCAGGCCAGTGAGATAAACTTTTAGATAACAATGAATATACTCTAGCAAAAGACCAAGTAAACAACTGTGATACCACCCTTACTATACCAGAAAGTGCCAAGCTTGGAACCTAGGCATCCACCCTCACCAGAGTCATGTCAGAGAAGGCTAAGTAAGAGCCATCCTTGATGGGCAGTAATGATTTCATCACCTACAGTACCAGTAGAAACCACTGGGGGGTCCTGGAATCCCACCATCGCTTGGCAGTTCTGGGCTGACCCCCTCCCTCCATGCTGGAGTGGTATCAGAGCAGACCTAATGGAGAATCAGGGCTTTTGTTATCCCTCAGCAGTCACAAGGCTACTCCTTCCTCTTTGGTATCGGTGGAGAACACATTGGGGGTAGCAGTAAAGCACTTATGGCCTTCTCAGCCAGAGTGGTGTCAGAGGAAGACAGCTAAAACTGTATATTTAAAGAAGACACGTAATTCTTATAACATAATACCCAAAATGTCTGTGTTTCAATCTAAATTCATATCATACCAAAGACCAGGAAAATATCAACTTGAATGAAAAAAGACAACCAACAGATGCCAACACTAAGATGATAGATCTTAGCCATTATAAAAATACTTCAACAATGCTTATTTAAAACAAATGATGAAACAGAAAGTCTAAGTAAAGAAATAGGAGAAATAAAGTAGAACCAACTAAAGTTTTAGAACTGAAAATGCAGTACCTGAAATAAAAGAACCTCAGCACACAATGGAGAGAGCAAAGGAAAAAAGTCAGTGAGCTTGAAGAAATAGCAGTAGAAATTATCCAACCTGAAAAACAGACAGAAAATCAACAGAAAGAGAAGGAACAGAGAGCCTCAGACACCAGTGGGGCTACAACAAAAGGTCTAATGTTTGTGTCATTGGAGGCCTGGAAGTAATTGAGAGAGGTAGTGCTGAAAGAGTACTAGAAGAAATAATGGCTTAAAAGCTTATAAATTTAGCAAGAGATATTAATCTGCAGATTTAAAAACCTGAGCGAACTCCAAACAGGATAAATGCAAATAAATCCACCTTGAGATGGACTGTAGTCAAATTTATGAAAACTAAGAATAATGGGTCTACCAGAAGGAGAAGAGAAGGAAAAGGGAACAGAGAGCCGATTTAAACAAATAATTGATGAGAACTTCCAAAACCTATAGAAAAAACTGGATCCTTGCATTCAAGAGCCTAACAGAAGAGCTAATCATCTCAACCCCAAAAGTCTTTCTCTAAGGTACATTATATTAAAACTGTCAAAATTTAAGGAGAAAGTTGAATGACAGTAAAATAATTAAAAACATAAAAAAGAGGACTTCAGGCCAAGATGGAGGTGTAGGTAGACACACTGTGCCTCCTCACACAACCAAAAGAAGGACAACAACAAATTTAAAAACAAAAAACAACAAGAACTGACAGAAAATCAAATAGTATGGAAGTCTGACAACCAAGGAGTTAAAGAAGAAACATTCATCCAGACTGGTAGGAGGGGCGGAGACAAGTAGCTGGGTGGAGAGGACTCATGGTAAGGTGGCGGCTGGTGGACCGTGTGGTCCCACATTTGTGTGTGGATAAACCAGGAGGAACAACTGGGGAACAAGATAGACCATGCAACCCAGGGTTCCAGCACAGAGAAATAAAGCCTCAAAGCCTCTGATTGAAAACACCTGTGGGTGTTGAAGTGGTGACAGCAGGAGAAACTCCCAGCCTCACAGGAGAATTTATTGGAGAGACCCACAGGGTACTAGAATGTACACAAGCCCACCCTCCAGGGAATCAGCACCAGAAGGGCCCAATTTGATTGTGAGAAGCAGGGAAAGTGACTGAACACCGGCAGAGTGGAGCAAGCGGCACTTTCCTCTTGGACCCTCCCCCACAAATGGCATCACAACACAGCGATGTGAGTTTCCCTGCCTTGGTGAACACCTAAGGCTCCGCCCCTTATACATAACAGGTGCACTGAGACAAAAAAAAAAAAAAGGCCCAAATGAAAGAACAAATCAAAGCTCCAGAAAAAAATACAACTAAGCGATGAAGAGATAGCCAACCTATAAGATGCACAGTTCAAAACTCTGGTGATCAGGATGCTCACAGAATTGGTTGAATTTGGTCGCAAATTAGATGAACAAATGAAGGCTATGCTAAGTGAAATAAAGAAAAATGTACAGGGAACCAACAGTGATGGGAAGAAAACCGGGACTCAAATCAACAATTTTGGATGGAAGGAAGAAAGAAACATTCAACCAGAACACAATGAAGAAACAAGAATTCAAAAAAATGAGGAAAAGCTTAGGAACCTCCAGGACGTCTTTAAACATTCCAACATCCGAATCATAGGGGTACCAGAAGGAGAAGAGGAAGAGAAAGAAACTGAAAACTTATTTGAACAAATAATGAAGGAAAACTTCCCCAATCTGACAAAAGAAACAGACTTCCAGGGAGTCCAGGAAGCTCAGAGAGTCCCAAACAAGTTGGACCCAAGGAGGAACACACCAAGGCACATCATAATTACATTACCCAAGATGAAAGATAAAGAGAGAATCTTAAAAGCAGCAAGAGAAAAGGAGACAGTTATCTACAAAGGAGTGTCCATAAGATTGTCAGCTGATTTCTCAAAAGAAACCTTACAGGCAAGAAGGGGCTGGAAAAAAGTATTCCAAGTCATGAAAGGCAAGGACCTACATCTAAAATTACTCCATCCAGCAAAGCTATCATTTAGAATGGAAGGGCAGATAAAGTGCTTCCCAGATAAGGTCAAGTTCAAGGAGTTCATCATCACTAAGCCCTTATTATATGAAATGTTAAAGGGATTTATCTAAGAAAAAAAAGATAAAAATATATGAACTGTAAAATGACAACAAACTCAGTTATTAACAACCAAACCTAAAACAGAAACAAAAACAAACAAAGCAAACAACTAGAAGAGGAACAGAATCACAGAAATGGAGATCACATGGGGGGTTATCTTTAGGGGTGTGGGTGGGGAGAGAGGGGAAAAGGTACAGGGAATAAGAAGCATAAATGGTAGGAAGAAGATAGACAGGGGGAGGGTAAGAATAGTATAGGGAATGTAGAAGCCAAAGAACTCATATATATGACCCATGGACATGAACTAAAGAGGGGGAATGAGGGTGAGAGAGGGTGCACAGGGCAGAGGGGAATAAAGGGGGAAAATGGGACAACTGTAATGGCATCATCAAT
>VMDR010034345.1:0-11083 GCA_007922815.1 Macrotus californicus
CATTTATGCATGCTTATATAAAATGAAGAAGAGAAAGTATATAAAATATGAAATTGCTTGGACATAAATGATTTTAGTCTTTCAGTCTTTGAATGAAGTATATTGTGAATATATAGGTCTCCATTCTGACAAAAACTGAAAAATGTGAAGTAATAATAATCTTGGAATTATGATAATCATGCTTCAGTTTATGAAAGCTAAAAACACACATAAGATATTTATTCTAGATTTTTTTAAACTTATTAATGGTACTCCCCTCACTCAACTTCCAAAAAATAACTAATGTAAGTTGGACAAGACCTTACATAGCAAATTTCAAAAAATTAAGTAAAATAATGGAGGTACAATGTTATTAAAGTTTTGCTATACTCTCAGGACGCTTGCCCCGGGGAACCTACCTCCTTGGCCACATCTGACCCAATAGCCACCACCGTTAGCCCTGGCCTGCAACTCATACATGAGGATCTGGGCAAAGAGCTCTGGCCACTAAGCCACTAAAGATATCTCTTGTCCTGGACAGAGATGGATTCAGCTAATCAGACATTTCCCAGGAATCTGAATACCGTGTGTGTGTGTGTGTGTGTGTGTGTGTGTGTGTGTGTTTGGTAACTGATAGTGAGGGAAAAACCCAAGAGACAATGTTAAACCAACACTATAGAGCAGTAAAAGCCACCTCTTAGTCATTCAAGTCATTGCATTTAATGTCAAATAAAATAATTCTACCTAGTTGTGCCATCCAGTCCTCACAATGATCTTATTACTTTTTCCTAGTGTACATTGGGAAATGAAGTTTTCTCATGCCTGTGTCTCATGTAGTCCTCCTCCCTGCTTCTAACCTTTGCTCTCAGCTCACTTGAGACTTCTACCTACTTACTACCATTCCAGACTAGAGCTACCTTTGCCTTTACTCCCCCAACCATCTTTAACCCACGACTATGATGTATAACCTCCATTTACTAAAGACTGAGGATAACGGATAGTAATTAAAGTGGTAAACAAGTTTAAACTGAGTGTTAAGAGCCAATTTCTCTAGCAATTCCTCACCATTACCTGCCACAGGTAATTTCATTGGCCATTTCTCCAGGTAAGCCTTGTCTTTTCTTCATTCTACTGAGGTGCCTTTGTCTTCAGGCACGTGCATGGGGTGCAAGGCAGGTAGAATGAGTGAGAGAAGAAAAGCATAAGAAAAGACAAAGAAACTTGTGTTTAAACTCATGGCTTTCTCAATCTTTCATTTTTCATTTTTTCTCATTCTTAAAGCTACTGTTAAGAAAAATTATTTATATATGTGTACATGTGTATGTATGTGATATAAAACGGTAGCTGATTTTGGCCTCTTCTTCTAGTAAGGAAGGGATGGTGAACACTAGAACAAAACAGAGTGTCTTCCCCTTTTAAAGGAGACAGTTGGTCTTTTGCTTAAGTCTCTGTTGCCTGGTAGGATGTCAGCTCAGTGCTGCTAGATTTCCAACTTTTCAAGGAAAGCCAGAAATCCAGTGTCTAAAAATTTTCCTAATTTTTAAAATTTTCAATATTCCTGTAATTTTTAAAAAAATACTATGTGGATCAAAACTCATGCAGTGTAAAATCCAGCCACAAGAAGACACTGTCTTCATTTCTTTGAGTTGTCAGTGGACAACCCTAAAATTCCTATCTTAAGCATTGAAGTGACACGATTTGAAGCAGCTTTGAGAAGGAGAGTTTACTGAACGCTTATGGGTGCCAAGCAGAGAAGCATGGCTGGGTCTTGGGAACATTGGGTCCAGGGACTAAATCCCATCAGGACTTTCCAGTTGTGGTGGCTACTTTCCCTGTGTGGCGGGTTCACCTCTCTGTCCTCTCTTTCTCTGTCCCCGTCTCTCTTTTACCCTTCGGTTGATTCACTCATCGTCTGCCTACATGAAGGTAGCCATGGAAATTCCCAAGCTTCTCATTTTATAAAAGTAGACTCCTAAAGAGAGTTAACCACCTCTTTCTCAATTTTCAAAATTCCCAGGGAAGGATTCTGGCTGTTCCAGGTGGGTCAGGTGACTAAACTTGAACCAATCAAATGTGATCAAAATCACATTTACGACTCTTATTACAAATGCTATGTAATGACAAGAGAATATTGCACAGGAAAAGAAAAAAGAAAAATAGCCTTAGCCAGTGTGTCTCAGGTGGTTGGAGCATCATCCCATAAACTGAAAGGTCACAGGTTCATTCCCAGTCATAGTGTGAGCCTAGGTTGTGGGTTCATTCACCAGTGGGGGTGCATATGAGAGGCAACTGATCTATGTTTCTCTCTCACATCAATGTTTCTCTCCCTGTCTCTCTCCCTCTCTCTCTAAAATCAATAGGCATGTTCTTGAGTGAGGAATTAAAAAGAATAATATGAAAATTAAAAGAAGAAAAATAGGTATTGCTATGCAGACACATACCTACACCTATAAACATGTATGTAATAACACAATGGAGCCCATAATTAATGCCCAGATGTGTGATGGAAGCAACTGAAGCTATAGGACTTAAAGATTTAATGTAGCTTGAAGACAATAGAAGAAAACTGTCTGAAGGACAAGTGACATGAGTTGTCTTCTCAAGTGTATCTAAGATGTTGTTTGATTTCAGAGAACCGAAGGCTCCAAAGGCTGAGAAATCACAAAGGGAGACATCCAACTCAAGTTCAACAACACTTTGTCAGGGAGCTGTGCTATATAAAGGATTGTACATGAAATCAAAGACCAAAGATGGTCAGGAAGGGTTGGGGAATAGCTGATCATCCTGACTGTCTTGTACTTGATTGAAAAGTGAGCTCAGAGAATATTAATAGGTTTTTGTCAATATTGAGGGAAGTTTTGAGTTGCATTTATAGAATATTATTCTCAGCTCTCTCTCTTAAACATTTTATCAACTTGAATAAATTATGCTTACAAAATCTGCTGAGGATACAAATTTGAGAAAGCTATTTAATACATCAAAAACACTTCAAAACGTTAAAATAATAGATCAAAACTAGGATAATAAGATTTAATATAAATCAGTATGAAGTAGTATACTAAGGATCAAAATGAAAACTGGTTAGAGGCTCAAAATATGCAGATCTGCAAAATAGCAATCATGTGGAGCAAAAAAATCTATCATCTCTTGTTACCCGCAGCAATGCTACAAGCCAGACTTCTGACAAAGCACAACCTATCAAATAAAATCTTTAGCAAAATTAATAGAATCCTTGTGTCCAGAACAAGAGTGTGAGTAATGCCTTTGCTACATGATTGTAGTCAACTCTGGATTCTGCATTTAAGGGACACATTGACAAACTCTTCCAAGACAGGAGACCAGAAAGTAGAAGAATCTAGAAACCATTATAAAGAACATTATAAAGAATTATACTATAAAGAATAACTAAATAGGTTGAGAGGGAGAAAACAGAACCAAGCACGAAAAGAATTTCACGAGAACAAGAAATTAGACTAATTCTGAGGATCTCTAGTGGGTAGAACAAGTACCAATGGAAGGAATTTCCTACGAGACAGTGTTGGGTTTGCTCTGAGAAAGAGTCAATAACAATGACTGCCGTCCCACCAAAATAAATGGATTACCTTTTAAAATGGCAAACTAGACAGATATCTGCTGAAGACCTGTGGAGCATATCTCTGCAGTGGGGAAGAGGTTGGGCTCAACAACCTAATAATCTCTTACAACATTCTATATTCCATTCTTTTCTTTTTCTTTACCTATTTACATGTAAAAGCAGGGGGAGCTCCTTTAGCCAAGCTGAATAAAGGAGACACACCCATCATCTTCAACAGACTTAGAATTTCATACAACCCTCAGCTTGGGCAAGATGTTTGGCAAATTTATTTTATTCTGCACACTTCAAATTAAAGTTACCCAGAGAAGAGATACAATAATATCCACGCATGGACTACGTACTTAAGTAGGAGAGAACCTCGGGGGGCCAAAGTACACATGTCGGGCCTGATGGTCAAAACTGTACCAGTGTCTACAGCTCATTTCAGGACAAAATGAGGACTCCTACATGCTCTTTCATGGAGCTTATATATGTGGCTGATGACACAGACTGTCTCAATAGAAACAGGATTTGAGTACTAGTTATATTGCTTGCTGCTTGCTGTTAACTTGGGCAAGTCAAGTCATTAGAGGGTCTGAAGCCCAGTTTTTCATCTTGAAAGTGAAGCTATTAATGCAATAATACATCCCACATATCTTTTAAAAAATGTGTAGCAACTAAACTAGATAACACATGTGAAAATATTCATAGGCTGTAAATAGTACCTATTATATACAAAGGAAAAAGAACATGTAGTCAATGACAAATTTCTGCAGCTGGGATTTCTTACATTGAAATGTTTTTAATGTGCCATAAAATTCCGGCTTCCACCTGCAAGTTTGCCTAACATAACCATTCCCTAATTATGGTTGTTTCCTATATTATAAGATTAACTGTTACACTTTAGCACAGAGTTTAGCAGCTGGTGCAACTTTAATGCTTTTTACTCAGACCACACACTGTGACATAATATCCTCTCATTATATTCCAGTGTCTGATATTAATTTTATACTTCTTAATTGTCCTTTATAGCATTTCTATCTTTTTTTTTTATTATGCCGCCAAATAAAACATATTCTGGAACCAGGAGCCACCACACCATCAGAACTTTAACTTTTCCAAATGAGTCACTCAACAATTTTATACGTTAAACTTTTATGAAAGATAATAAAATTGCTCAACACCAAAGCGGAGATTTTCATCTAAATTATTTATAAAGCAGAAGGGAAGGATTAGATTTTGCTGAAACAAAAGGATTTTGCACTTGCGGTATTTTAAATAATTTTACATGCACAGTATGTTTTGAAAAAGTGTACGGATCCCACATTCAGTAATGAACCCCATGAGCTGTCTGGCAGAAACCCCTCCCACGACAGTTCCATCCACCATCTGCGTCGGCAAGAAGCCGTCAGATACGCTGCCACCTGACTCACTGTCCAACTCTTCTCGCTTCTATTCACGGGTTTTGTTTAGTTTTCCTCGTATACTATATCTGCCCCAGAGAGGAGGAAAATATTGCCAAAACAATACAGTGCTACATATTTCCGAAACCAAAATAAGATTGAACAACTTGTAACAACCAATTTGATGTGTGATGGGCAGATGGAGCTCCTGTTCTTAGCAATGAGTGTACCTCAGCACCAAAAAGCATTTACAGAAGGAGGGGTCTTGAGAGATGGTTCAGCCCACTGCCTTCCTCAGGTAAGGAAACTGAGGCCCCACAGACTGATGTCTGTGAGCGGCGAGAACTTGGAGGGCAGCCAACTCCCTGCCAGTGCCCTTCACACACCACTCAGATCCAGCCTTCCTCTGTGACCAGAGACTTCCTCCATTCTGGGTCCTAAGAGCAGCCTCTCAGTTACCCTTGTGGCTTTGGAGATTAGCCCTACCTCAGAAGGAGGAAATTTCCAAATATATCCCATAATTTCCAAAGGCTAGCTTCCCTCAAAGGCCTCTTTTCACCGACCCTCACAGCCCTCTCTCCCTCCACCCAGTGTCCCCACACTCTATTTTCCCATTGAGATAGCCTCAACATATTGCATTGTATTAGTTTGAAGTACACAGTATAATGGCTGAGTATTGGTAAATAATGCAAAATGATCACCACCATCAGTCTAGTTAATATTCATCACCACACGTAACTATAATTCTTTTTATGTGATGAGAACTTTGAAGACTTACCCTGTTAGCAACATTTAAATACACAATACAGCATGAAATATAGTCACCATGCTGTACATGATTATAACCCTATGACTTAGTTATTGTATAACTGGAAGTTTGTTCCTCTTGATCCACTTCACCCATTTGGCCCACCCACTGCCTGCAGCCACCACCTCCAGTCACCAGTTGCCAGTGGACTGGAGGGAGGGTGAAATGGGTGAGGGGGAGCAATTAATTATATGGTGATGGATGGTAACGAGACCTACAGTGATGAACAACACAATGTAGTATATATAAATAACCAAATGACAACATCGTACACCTGACTTACGTAATTGTGTATATCAATTTTACCACAAGGAAAAAAAAAGACTATGCTAAAAAGAAAAGGCAAAAAAAATATTTAGCCACACTGAAAAATTGTGGCAATGGTTCTAACAATTCCAAAGTAAATTAATGTAAACACAGTAAAGAGAATTGGGGAAAGAGCTAGCTAGCTACTGCTTTTTATAAGTGTCAAAAGCAGCTGACAAGAAAATAGTAATATTAATTAATACCAACTGGCTTCTCAAAAAATAGCTAGCAGCCCCTGTCAAGAAATGTGATTACGGGGTCAAAGTCCACAGACTTCATGTGGCATTTGGAGTAAATTCTGCATCTCCCCACATTCTGGACTGTGAAGGGCCCTCAGATGGAGCAGCGATCTGACTGAGCACAAACTGTGCCCGGCCCTGGGTAACCTCCCCGACTTGTATCGTCTCCCAAACAACTGCGGGAGAAACATTAATGTCACAGCAGGCGGGGGTGTGGAGAATTTAGGTCTTCTGTGTTAAAGTGTTAATGTGAATATCTCAGTTTAAATGTTTAAAAGAGGACCATCAGGACTTTTCAGAGCAAATGGATTCTCCTGTTTTAAAATAATGTGTTTCATTGCAAAAGTAGTGCCCGTTTATTTTATGGAACTTGGAGAAGACAGACATGCACATAGACAAGACATCAAATCTATCCATAATCCCCTGAAAAAATGACCACGGTGACAATTGATCATGATCTTTGCAATATGGTTATTGCTCCAGGACTATGATGACAGGGCTAGTGGGGAAGGGGACACTTCAGCTGAGCCAGATGTTCAATGAGATTTAGGGCAAGAAAAAAGGAATAGAGTTTTTTAAGAAAGACAAAGGGTTATTTTGGCAAAACCAGAACACTGTAAGAGATTTTCACACCCTGATTGCACATGCATCCAGCTCTTAGGGACAGGCAGTGGCTGAGCTGTTCACCTTCACCTACTGAGCACCCAGCACACCTGGAAGGACAAATGGAAAAAAAAAATCCTCTCAGTTTCTTACCTGGGAGACTTGCCTGTGTCAGGAGCAGCTAGGCTGCACGTTGGGGAAGTAGAAAGTCTACCACTGCAATCTTTCCATTTCACACACACTTTCTACACCCCTTTTGTTTTCTTAGTCCAAATCATCTTCATGCATAGCATGTCTGTCTATCCCTCAGTTCCAGACATTCCTCCCTTTGAGGTATTCCCCAGACTCCTTCTTTCAGTGGAATGTTGTATCCATCACATACCATTTTAAGTTAAAGAAATATCACACACATACGCCAGAATGGAGACATACTGTGGTTACCCTTTGCCTTTAAGGAAGATTTTCCATCCCAAACATAAAGTCTTGGCACCCAAGGCCCAGGCATAACCCCTCTCGCCGGCACAGTGAGGCCTGTCCTTAGCAAGCCCATTTTGAGCCCTCTCCTCCTTCCATGAAATCAGTTATCAGGAGCATCTCCCTTACATACTACCAATTGGACCAACTTCCAATATATGAGTATTTGAACTACTGATGCCGATATAGAGGAGCAATTTTATTATGACAAAGTTGAGAATGACAAAAATACTTATTGTATTTCCTCCATCTATAGTTAACTAATTTAAGAGAAAAAATAAGACTATTAAAAATTCAACTTTGTATTCTATGCTCCGCTTCCAGACTGAAGAATTTCTAAGTTTCCCTCTCTTAGGATCAATTTCAAAATTACATAATTTTTTTTAATTTAAATAGAATAATAATGTTACAACTGCCATAAATTTGAGCTGATCTATAGCTTTTCATTATAAACTTTTTTTGCAAAAGCCATTATATGTATATTGTAGAACATTAGAAAATAGAGACCAGCAACTTAAAATTAAAATATCTTCCTACCACCAAAAGACTTCTACTCTTCACCTTTTAGTGTATATCCATGTTTTGTGTGAGAATATTTTTCTCGAAATGTATTTTTGAGTACTCAGATAAAAAACAGTTGTCTTTTTCTTACTATTAAATCTACTAACCACATTTAGTGTCTGAGCTAATAAGAAAGTAAGCTCTATTATAAAGAGAATACCCAAGAGAGGGAGCAGATAAGCAAAAGAGAAAGACCCATGAGCTACTAAGGAGGCTCAAAATCATTTGAGGGTGAGTTGCTTTCTTCTAGAAATAACTTCCTGACCATCCATGAACTGCTTAGCAACACAGCTGGAGGTTGTCAGTCTAGACAAGCTAAAGAAACACGACCAAATTGCTTCTCACCCAAAATGGAAATGTTTCACAAACCCTGCAGAACAGAAAGAAGCATGAAAAGGAATGGGAGTGCAAGTCTAAAGTAGAAAAGAAAATCATTCCTTCTATAGTTCCGTTTTCTAAATGGCAATGAAGTTGGCATGTTCCTTTTTGCCTGACCCTCTTCTAAGCACCTTAAATGTAATAATGCATTTTATGCCCAAACCCAATGAGATCAGTACTATTACACTTCATTTTGCAGATAAGGAAAATCAGGCACAGAAAAGCTAAGTAACTTGCCCAAGTTCATATGACTGGTTGATAAAAGAGTCGGGAATCAAATTCTGGGACTATGGCTCCTGGGCTTGATTTCTAACAACTGATCTGTCCTTGCCTTTTAACTGTCAGTTTCTGCAAAGACCAAACCAAGAAATGGGAAGAAGAAAATGCCCTCAGGAAAACATTCCAAACAAAGCCAATGAAGCACAGTGTTCCAAACTCAGTGGGCAACTTTGAAAGGCAAAGCCTACCAACATTAGTTAGGGAGCTCCCCTAACTATCTCACAGATACATCTTCTTTGTGAGCCTGCAACTCAGAAACACAGTCCTGACTCCTCCATAGTCCAAACAGCTGTCCCAACATTATCAATAACTAAAATGAGCCACTATCAGGTCTATGCTAAGGTACTGCATTAAATAAAAAGAAGATAAGAAAATAACGGGGAAAAAAGTTACACATGAAACTCAAATACCGGATAAATGTAGCCATAGAGCCAATGAAAATTATGACCAAACTCTTTATGACATCAAAAATATATATGAGATAAGTAATAAAGACTTTTATAAAATAAGAAGTCAAAGCAAAGACACTAGAGTTTAGAAAAGTTGGCAAGACACCAGAAAGAGATGAAAGTGACCTGGCAGACCTTAGGAAAGAAGTAAAAAAGAAAACAAACTGCCACCAAGATGAAGATTCATTTTGAGACAGTGAGACTCTACTGGAAACATAGTGAGGGATACACTAGATGGGACTAAGAGAAGTGCAAATAAAGTGCAAAAATGCAAATAAAGAGTAGAGAGGACATGACTCATAGCAAAGCCAAAAGGAGATCCACCATAAGTGTTTGGTGTCTCCGAATAAGAGAAACAAAGTATATTTTTCAAAAGTCAGAAGTCCAGAATCATGCTAAGTGAAATGTCAGACAGAAAAAGTTAAGAACCATATGATTTCACTCAGATGTGAGATATAAAACTGAAGGCGGCAAATGAATAAACAAGAAAAAACAAACAAAAACTCACAGACACAGACAACAGTGTGGTGATCACCAGAGGAAGGGCAGAGTTAAGGGGAAAGGAGATTGAACGTATGGTGACACAAGATGATCTGACTTTGGGTTGTGGCCACACATGCAATTTATAGAACATGTATCGTAGAAACAGACATGTGAAACTCACATGATCCTATTAATCAGTGTCACCCCAAGAAATGTATGTTTTAAAAGGTTATAAGTCAAAAAAACACAGAATAAATCAAATAAGATTTAAATCTACAGACTGAAAGATACACTTGGTCTAGGAAAAATTAACACACATAATCGAGCACCCAACACATCAAAGTGAAATGAAAGGATTTCAAATAAAGAACCCTTCCAGGGGTGTCCAACCTTTCAGTGTTTCTGTGCCACCCTGGAAGAAGTGTTGTCTTGGACCACACATTAAATAAACTGTGACATATAATCACAAAAAAAAAATCTCATAATGTTCTAAGTAAATGAACAATTTTGTGTTGGGCCACACTCATAGCCTCCTGGGCTGCGTGTGGCCTGTGGACTGCAGTTTGGGCACCCCTGCTTTAGGCACTGAGTCGGGAAAGAACAAGCCATCTACAAGGAGAAAAGTCAAGATCAACTTAGACTTCTCCTCATGTCAACACAAATACAAAATGTCAACACAAATACGTAATTTGGGAAATACCTGAAAAACATTCAAAAAAGCAAAAGTAAGACAACGATCATCTCCAACCAAACAAGCCTTAAATATAAAGGTAACAGAAAACATTTTTTGGACTTTAAAGAACTCAAACAATATTTCTCCCTGAGTCTTTCTGGAAGATGCTATTAGAGAGCAAACAAACCAAGAGATGAATGGAGACCTCCAATAAAAAGAACTGACTGTGAGCACTGACTTTAGCCTGGGGACTAAAACTAAATTAAGTCTAGAAATTTAAAAGTGAGGACTAGTGTAATGATGCTGATGGTCAAAGTCATCCGTTTTTCTCCCTTTATCTCTGTCACAGAGTTCCTGATTTTTAGCTGAGCACATGGCTTCATTTCCTTAATGCCTGTATAGCTCATTGTGGCCTTGTGATTTAAGTACTACCCAATAGAATGTGTACGGAATTGGTATGGGCAGCTTCCAAGAAGTGTCCTTAAAGGGAAAGGATGGGCCTTCCTTCATTTTTTTCCTTCTTTCTGCTGGCTGGAATCCCATGTTGTCTGGAATTCCAATAGCCATCTTAGACTACAAAGTGACCTTAGAAATAGAAGGTCATCATGAAGCAATGAGCTAGAAAGACCATGAATCCTTCATGTAGTTGAACTGTATACAAGCTCTGGACCTACTATCCATGGGAGAGAGATATAAACCTCAATGTTCTGTAATATATCATTATTTTATGTGTATTTATTATTCTCAGCTGAACTTATTCCTAATCAATACAGTTCCCTTTGTCCTAGTGTGATATCTTAAATATAAGATACATAAAAGTAAATTCCAGAAGTCTTAAATATTTAAATGCTGACAGCAAAAACCATACAAGTAT
>VMDR010034346.1:0-11087 GCA_007922815.1 Macrotus californicus
GAGGGTGGGAGCAAGAGAGGGAGGTGGAATTGGCTGGGGTGGGGGAGGAGTGGAGGGGGGAAAATGCAGACAACTGTAAATGAACAACAATAATGTAATTAAAAAAATAAAAATAATTAGTCCAATACTAAAAAAATAAATTAATTAATAAAATAAAATAAAATCCAAACAACTTCTTCTGGTAGAAAACATCTTTCTTCTAGTCATATCTTATGATCTAAACAAATCTTTAAATATTTTGATTTTCTACATTCTCCTATATCGAATTATTGAACATCTTCTCTACGTAATGCTTTTTATTATGTATCAAATTAATATTTCTTTATTAAATCTAAAAACATAAGCTTTAATCGCTTAGCTGCTGATTCCACAAAACAAGAAAAAATGAATTAAGTTTTCAACCATCCATGACTCCAGCTCAGGATGTTCAAAATAATCCTGCACAAGTTGAAATGTCCAAGTTAGCCAGAAATTTCAGACAATCCTCCTCTAAAAGGAGGTGAAAGTCTTTTCGCCCAAGGTACTGAATAGAGTTTTCCTTCTGAAACAACATGTAGGAGGTCTACAGCCATATCCCCTGAATGTGCCCGATCTCATCTGAAACAACGTGTAGGAGGTACAGAGAACAAAAAGTAAAGGTTTATACTTCTTCTGTCATATGGTCTCCTACAACCTTCTTATATTTTAACAATTAATGACTGTTTGCAGCTTCTAATCAATGATAATCAGTAAGGACATAGCAGCTTCTGCTACTAAAAGTCACATGAGCCTAAGCATATTCCTAATTTTCAGATAGATTATCAGAACCTAAATCAGAAACTTTAAAAGAATAAACTCAAGGGGTGAGCAATGGAGAAAAGGCAGGACAACTGTAACTGAACAACAATTAAAAAAAAGAATTTTCAATTTTCATTACTATAAGGTTAAAATAGTAATTAAACATTAAATACTTTTTAAGTAGTTAATATTTAAGTATTTTATACTTAAGACTTGAGAAATTGGCAAATTACCAGATTTATAAAAATTGACACAGAAAAACACAATTTAACATATATTCAATATTATCCATAGACTTGAACACATGAAAAACCTCTAATGGTATTAACTACTGTGAGACAATCTAATGTAGTTTATTGATAAAAAGAAAGTTAGATACTTCCAATATAGTGCCTTGACTTAATTTGTCAGGTAATCTGCTTATTATATAACAGAGGTACTTGCATCAAACTAGAACCACAAATACCAACAACCTACGTATTCGGCTTTCTTTTAATGTTACCCAGTGAGGCTGCTGGGAAAAGTATGGAGAAGAGAGCAGGTCCACCTACAGACAGCTTGCAATTTCTTCTCAGAAAACTCACCCATCCCCTAGCAAACCTCAGTAATAGAACAAGATAAACGTGGGATTATGCTAAATTGACCCCAAGCTTTGTCCTCCTCAAGGCACATTCAATAAAGAGATCTAAAAACTCACATCTAATTTGACAAGCAAGCATTTAGGTTTACAAAGGAGGTGAAAGGGAAATCATACTTGGGCTGTCATGGGTTCTGTGTCAAAGGTCATTTAGCAGTATTTCAACTACTCCTTACTAAGATATGAAGTGGGCTGAATATAGAAAACCACAAAATCATAATACATCTGCTTTAAAAGGCATCTCCTCCAATCTTTCCATTATACAAACACATTTTATAATATATTTGATTACCTTGAATTTCCTAAGAGCTATTCATAGGATGATACTCATTTGCAGGAAACATACACACAAAAGTACAAGCGGACATAACTTTACAACTACAAAATAAAAATTTTACAATGTTTTAAATTAATATGATGAATAATGAAATTTCAGGTTTAATACAATCCCATAATAAATTACTGTATTTTTATATTTTTCTAAAGGGAAATAGGACAGAAATTACAATGCTATCAAAATATCTGAAAAGAAATTAGAGCCTTTCAAAGCAAATGAAATAGCTTTAAAAAAGGAAACAGAATTGACCGCTTAGGTTATCAAAACACTCAGAAAATGCTCAACTTAAAATGTTGAGTATAATTTAGTGTTAAAATTAATTTTACTTTTTTCTGTGCCACAATGTAATATAGCAAGATAGTTCTCAAGAGCTTCTTAACAGCAAGTATTCAAAAAGAGACTTGGAAGAAGAGGAGAGTAAAAGGGTCAGGTAGGGAACAGGGAACAAATAGTAATCTAAAGGGCAGTAGCTAAAGATTTAAAACAAGTACATTTTGTTTGTAACATCTTTGGGATGTGTAATTAACAGTTAGTAAAGAAGAGGTGAGCCACGCTGCTACCAACACAAACAAAAATTATGCTCTGATACTATATACCCAATTTAAAAAAGTGAAGTGGGTTTTGCTGCAGGAAAAACACATAACATTTGGATATCATACCTTAAGTATGGCTGGAATATCAGGCCAAACTTAAAACTTTTGTATTCATATTCTGCATATTTTTGAAGTTTTCCAGTAAGATTGTCCATATTCAGGGGAAAAAATCATATTCAGCAAGCCCAGTTTATTCCCGTCTTTTCAGCAAACCAGATCTAACCTACACCTATGTTAAAATATGCAGATGATGTGTTACAGAGTTGTACACTTGAGACCTGTATGGTCTTACTAACCAATGTCACCCCAAACGAGTGCAATAAAAAAACAAGCTGTAACTAAAAACAAAACAAAACAAAACAAAACAAAACCGCAATGACATTCATCTATTGCATTCCCTATGCTTCCTAATCTATATATCTCCATATAATACCTTCTTGTTTATTGAGGACTGTATCACAGTCTTCCTCTCTACCCAAACATCTATACCTTAGATTCTTTCAATATCCACACAAATGCTGACAGTGTTTCAACATAAACATATTCTACTCCATTCCTAAGACCTGACCCTTTGCCATCATCCAGAACAACACCTCAAAAAATTGTAAACTCAAACACTTTACTCTCTGACCATACTTCTTCCTCTTCTGTATCTTTCATTCCTTCATTTCTACTTCACTCATGGAGATCTCCAGTCCTAGAATCTCTCAATTTTCTACCAGTTCTCACTCCTAGGCTCACTTCCTTTCCTACTAGCTCTGTTACTAAATAGCAAAAGTTACTTACTCTTCCTTTATAGACACTGAAACATCTGCAAAATGGAAACAATAATACTTCATATTCACTAATTTATTCAACAAGTATTAGAGACCATTCTATATCCTGGGCACTGAGAATACAACAGACAAAACATACCTCCCTCCCCTCAATATAGAATCCTCCATGGTGAGGATTAAATGAGTTAATGTATGTATAAAGAATTACACACAGCATACCATGTGCAACATTTGCCACAGTGTATCATCTAAATTGCTCCAACTTTAACACATTAGTTTCCCTAAACTCATAGCCTCAATCCCAGATTAATGCAATCTTCTTCTCTCCATCACTCATTTTGGCTACAGAGAGCACCTAAGGAAATGATAAATATGTATAACAATTTGTTCTATTAAAAATGTGTAGTTTCTAGTCACAGGTTGGCTCAGTGTTTAATTTGCCTTTGGTTAGCTTCTCCTCTCCTTTGTGGGGCTTCTTTTTCTCTGCTTTACTCTGAAAAACTGATGCTTCCAATATCCTGTCTTCTGCCCTCTTATTTTCTCCTCAGTCCATATATTCTCCCTGTATGGTCCCATGGTTTCAATCACCTCTCACATACTGATTTTTCCAACCCAGGGACCCCAGACACTAACATCCACAGCAACAGATTCAAAAAGTCAATTGCCTTGTTAGACCTCCCCATTGGTTATTTCACTATCATCTTAGACTCAAAATATCCAAAACTGACTTCCTTAGCTTCTAAGTTGACCCTTACTCATGTATTCCCTCTTTGGTGCCACATCAGCCATGCAGTCACTGCAGCTAGAAACTGTGGTGTTAAACTTCTCCTCCACTGGACATTTCCAAACATCAAGTCCTGCTGAATTTACTATTTACCAACAACAAATGTTAAGAGTCTGAAATTTATTTCCTCTTCTCCATTTCTGTTAACACAGCCCTAGTTTAGGCTGTCATCAGCTCTCATTAAGTCAACCAGTTCCCAATGGACTCCCTGCCTCCACTCTTTTCCCTTCAAATTTATTATCAACAACAGTTAACCAAGTAATCTGTTAAACTTAACTACAAATACAAAAGCCCCCTGCTTAAAACTCTAGAACAACTTCCCAAAGCACAGAATGAGAGACAAAGTTCAAGCTCCTAAAAACAGCATAAAAACCTTTCCATGACCTGGTTTCATACCTCTCCATCACTGTCTCTTTTTTCTATTCCTCCCACATGACACATACCTACTTGCACCTCCAGAAAACATCATGCTTTTCTCACCAATGTGCCTTTGCTCCTAATTTGCCCTAGACTGGTCCTCTGAAGCCATGCCCTTCTGTCCCCTCATCTAAATTATCATACATACACACACAATCTCTTTCTCTGTGTGTCTCTCTTTCCTCCTTTAATACTCAGTTTAGATATTATCTCTTCCACTAATGCTTTCTTTGGCCATTCTTTCCATTTCTCTATTTTATAGTGACTGTACCATATTACAGATATCTGTTATGGTGATTCTTCCATCATTTCACTCTGAATTCTAGTCTGTAAGTGCAGAACCACAACTTTATCCATCATTGTATCTCTAGCAATTACCACAGTGACTACACTACACAATAGGCAATCATTAAATGTTTGTTACATTATACTACCTAATCTCATACCAAGAATAGCAAGTTAGTCATTAAGTACCAAACTGTGAAATTACATAAAACCAAAAATGGAAAGTTAGGTGATTTTTCCTTTCTGATGTAGTATCAGTACTAAAATGTTAACATTGGGTTTCAAAGATTAGCTGCAGCTCCACTCAACAAAAATCCGACTTTTAAACTGCTATAGTTTGCCCTGACAGGCATGGCTCAGTTGGTTGAGCATCATTCCAAAAAGGGAAAGGTCTCTAGTTCAATTCCCAGTCTAGGCACATGCTTGGGTTGGGGCACATGCTTGGATTGGGGCACATGCAAGAGGTAACTAATCAATGTTTCTCTCCCTCTCTTTCTCCCTCCCTTATCCTCTCTCTAAAAATTAATTAAAATATTTAAATAAATAGTTATAGATTATCCTCCAAATGGTTTCAAGTCTGTACTAAAAATAAATTAATAATTTATAAAATGTATCTCTAAATAGTTTGACATTTCAAAGAAAGATATCCTGGTGGTTAGTAGAGGACATGGAAACTTGAAGCCATTGACAAGATAATATAATCATCCTAGAGAACTTATCTGACCCAAATTTTAAAGGAAAAAAAAAACAAATTTCTGTGGTCCTTAAATTAATACACACAAATAAATTACGGAGTAACATCATTTCTGCATTAATTTAAAAAATATAATCAAGAAACATTTCTCACTTTCTGGGAAACATTTCAAATAGGTTATACCTCAAAATCAGCCAAAGGTGTAATTTACTCTTATCGAGATGGAGTAAATTAAAATAATATAAAATAGCATATATTATATAACCTAGTCTTCAGTAGAGAAGTGGAAAAATGCCAGATATGGGTGGGACACTTCATAATTACCCAGAATTCTCTGTGAACATCCCAAATTATCTGATGATCAAAGCCATTAGTCGCTGTTTATGTGTTCTTTAAAAATGTCTCTATTCACCTCCATCTCTCTTGTCCCTCCTGATCCTCCTAACCCTCACTTTAAAATCTGAAGACCTGTAGCGAGGAATAAGGTCTGATGGGCCCCTTTAAAACTGACACATTGACCCTGCTTTCCTCTGGCTTTATGGCTGAGATCTTTGATCCTTTGAGGGATGTTTTGACTTTCCTGGAAAAAATAACCACCAAATGAGAGAGAGGAAAGGAGAGAAAGAGAGAAACATCGATGGTTGCCTCCTGCGTGCACCCTGCCTGGGGACTGAACCTGCAACCTAGGACACATCTTCTAATTTTAGAGACAGAGGAAGGGAGAGAGTAAGAGAGAAACATCATTGTGAGAGAGAAACATCAATTGGTTGCCTACTATACAGGCTCTGACCAGGGATTAAACTCACAACCTAGATCAAAAGAAAATCCTAAAAGTTTCCAGAGTAAAAAGAAAGATTACTTCTCACATCGGTCAAAATGGTTATCATCAATAAATCAACAAGCAACAAGTGCTGCCAAAGATGTGGAGAAAGGGGAATTCTTTGCACTGCTGGTGGGAATGCAGACTGGTGCAAGTCACTGTGGAAAGCAGTATGGAGATACCTAAAAAACTTAAAAATGGAAAAATTTTATGACCCAGAAATTCTACTTCTGGAAATTTATCTGAGAAACCTGAAACACTAATTCAAAAGAACGTAAACACCCCTACATGCACAGCAGCATTATTTACAATCGCCAAGATATGGAAGCAGCCCAAGTGATCATCAGTAGATGAGTGGATAAAACAATGATGGGATATTTATACAATGGAATACTACTCAGCCATGAAAAAGAAGAAAATTTACCCTTTACAACAGCATGGGTGGACCTGGAGAAGATTATGCTAAGTGAAATAAGTCAGCAGAGAAAGACAAATACCACATGATTTGAACAAACTGAACTAACAAGTGAAATAGAGACAGACTCATAGGTAGAAGAGAGCAGGTGGATAGCTCTTGGGGAGGGGGGGTGTTAAGGGGTGGAGGAACTGAGCAAAAAGGAAAAAAGACTCATGGACATGGGAAACAGTGTGGTGACTGTGAGGGGTGAAGCATAGGGAGATAAATGGTAATGGAAAAAATACAATTAAAAAGACAGGCAGCAAAAACAAATACCATATGATCTCACCTATAAGTGGAACCTAATGAAGAAAACAAACAAGCAAAACAGAACCAGAGACATGGAAACAAAGAACTGACTGACACTGACCAGAGGGGAGGGAGGAGAAGGATAAGGGGGGCAATGAGGGGAAGGGTCTAATCAATAAACAGGTACAAATGGCCCATGGACATGGACAACAGAGAGGGGATTGACTGTGGAATCGGATGTTGGTGGAGAAAGGGAGAGCAACAGAGGAAAATTGGGACAACTGTGATAAAACAATAATTTTTAAAATTATTTTAAAAAAAGAATAAGCAGAATGTCAATGGACTTTGCATCATCAGTACAGGATACTGGAAGACAACAGAACAGTGTTGCTAGTTCTGAGCGGAAATTATTTTTGTATTAGAACTCTACAGTCAGTCAAATGTGACTGCATTAAAATGTCAGAGGACTTAAAAAAGACAGTTTTGAACATGTCATGATTCTACAGGGCTTGGGAAATTGCACTGCTGCACCCTGTTCAATATGGAGTGGGGAAAACCATGCTGAAAGGGGAGGGTCTCCTCTGGTCTAACTCTTTTTACTGTTGTCTTTTGTATTCCTGCCAATTGTGCTTCACTGTATTTGTGGATCTTGAGCTTGGGGCAGGGGTCAGAACACTATGGCTCTCAGGCCAAACCCAACCTGCCACCTGTTTTTGTAAATAAAGTTTTATTGGAACACACACACACAAAAGTCTCTATTCAGTTGCAAGAGCTTTCTTTTAAAAAAATAGTAAATAACTCCTTACAATATACTACATATACCCTTGATCTTAGAAAAGAGAAACAGGCCACTTAAGTAAATTAAGTAGGAAATACTGTCTTTTGGAGACTCTCTGAAAGAGAATTTACAGAGGTTCAGCTAAAAAAAAATCAGGAACAGTCATGTTCTGCTAATAAAACCATGAGTCACTGAAAGTTAAGCTATTTGAAGCTTAACAAAGAGCAATGCAAAGAAAAGCTGAAATTCTTATACACAATAAATATATATATCATGATTATACAGCTATAGGATGAGATATCTCAAGAACCAAAGTAAAGGCTCTAAATGGAAATAGGGTTAGGAGTTGACCCATGGAAAGACTTTCATGTATCAATAATTATAAAATCTGTGACTTCATATGGACATTCCTGTAAGCTAATGAGATTCTCAATAGTACGACCCATAAAGAACCAAGTAAAAATAGTCTCTTCAATAAATGGTGTTAGAAGAACTGGACTGGTATGTGAAAAAAACTGACAGTAGGCCACCAATGTACACCATATACCAGAATAAACTCAAAATGGATAAAAGGCTTAAATATGTCATGATGTCATAAAGTCCTAGCAGAAAACATAGACAGTAAAGTTTCAGATACTCCATGTAGCAATATTTCTGCCAATACATTTCATAGGGCAAGGGGAATAAAGGAAAAAATAAACAAATGGAACTACATCATATTAAAAAGCTTCTGCACAGCTAAAGAAACCATCATCAAAATGAAAAGGGAACTGACCATATGGGAGAATGTATTTGCCAATGATTCATCAGACAGGGGTTTAATCTCCAAAATATATAAAGAACACATAATTCAATAACAGGAAGACAAAACAATCCAATTAAAAAATGGGCAAAGGACCAGACTAGACACTTCTCCAAGGAGGACATACAGAGGGCCCACAGACATAATGAAAAGATGCTCAACATCACTAGCCATCAGAGAGATGCAAATTAAAACCACAGTGAGATATCACTTCACACTTATCAGAAAGGCCATCATTAATAAATCACCAAACAAGTGCTGGTGAGGATGTGGAGAAAAAGGAACCCTGGTGCACAACTGGTGGGAATGCAGACTGGTGCAGCTGCTGTGGAAAACATATGGAGTATCCTTGGGAAAAGAAGGGAAAGAGTTGTCAAGCAACATGTATAGGACCCATGGACAAAGCCAAAGGTGGGAGGTATGGGTGGGCGGGGCGGGGGAAAGTGTTAGCAGGAAAATGGAGACAACTGTACTTGAAGAACAATAAAAAGAAAACAGGAGCAATTTAAAACGAAGAAAAATTAAAAATGGAACTGCCTTTTGACCCAGTGATTCCACTGCTGGCAATGTACCCTAAGAATCCCGAAATACCAATTCAAAAGAACATTGTACCACTATGTTCACAACAGCACAATTTACAATAGCCAAGTGCTGGAAACAGCCTAAGTGCCCATCAGTAGATAAGTGGATCAAAAAACTGTGGTACATTTACACAATGGAACACTACACAGCAGAAAGAAAGAAGGAGCTCCTACCCTTTGCAACGGCATGGATGGAACTGGAAAGTATAATTCTAAGCGAAAGTATTATTCCAGCAGGTGAAAGACAATAGCATATGATCTCACTTATAAGAGGAATCTAGTGAAAATAAAATAACAAGCAAAACTGAACCAGAGACCGAGAAACATGTAACAGACTGACAGCAGCCAGAGGGAAGGAGGGAGAGGAATAATGGTGGAAAGAAGGGGAAGGGACTAGTCAAAGAACATGTATGAATGACCTATGGACATGGACAACAGTGTGGGGTTTGACTGTGAGAGCAGGGGGTGGACTGGACAGAGAAGGACAAAGGGAGAAAAATTGAGACAACTTTAAGAAAATTTTTAAAAAAAGAACCAATCCTCCAAAGTAGAGATTTTCAATTGGTATGTTGCAAGAACTTTTAAAACATGCAATACATGACTATTTAGTCAGAAGCACTGACCTCTTTTTCCTTAGATTGTCAAATTAAAAAATGACAACAGCCAATACAATAACCATTGATGTGAATGAATCAAAACTATACCTATTTTTTCTCTGATTCATTGGCAAAAAATATAACATTTTTTTGTTGTGCCACATAATTTCAGTTATTTATGTGTGCAATGAAATGAAAAAAGTTGAAATCTGCTGCTTTAAAGGATGAGTCAGATCTTTTCTCTTTACCCCTGGCGTCTCAATTTTTTTAAATTATTTTATTGTTGTTCAAGTACAGTTGTCTGCATTTACCCCCCACCACTCCTCCCCACCCCAACCATCCCCATCTCCCTCCCCTGATTTCCCCCCCTTGGTTTTGTCCATGTATCCTTTATAGTTCCTCAAAACCCTTTCCTCCTTTCCCCCCATAATCCCCTCCCATCTCCCCTCTGGTTACTGTTAGATTGTTCTTAATTTCAATGTCTCTGGTTATATTTTGCTTGCTTGTTTGTTTTGTTGATTAGGTTTCACTTAAAGGTGAGATCATATGGTATTTGTCTTTCTCTGCCTGGCTTATTTCACTTAGCAAAATGCTCTCCACTTCCACCCATGCTGTCGCAAAGGGTAGGAGCTCCTTCTTTCTCTCTGCTGCGTAGAATTCCATTGTGTAAATGTACCATAGTTTTTTGATCTATTCATTTACTGATGGGCACTTAGGTCACTTTTGAATATTACTATTAACATCTCCATAAATCACTTACAAGTGCTCGATTTCCTCTATTCACAGTCTATTTTATTATAAGATTCATCCCTGAATCAAATATTGCTTTCTGGAGTTTACACATGCTACACTTAAACTTTCTGATTTAAATTATAACTTCATCAACTCATTTTTGGAATAAGAAAGGTCACTGTCATCGTTTGTGCATATAGGCATACCTACAATTAGATTAACAGGTACTTTTTACCTATCTACTTATCTCATAAATGTACAGACACAAATTTCACTTGAGTAAATTTAAACAATGTTTATAAATACATTATTTACCAATACTACTTTTAACATTCTTAAAGGAAAGGGAATTACATAATCATTTCACCATAATCCAACAATATGCCTGCAACCTTCAAACACAGTATACCAATACATTAAAAAATACTGGAAAGACAGCATATTCCCCTTAGAGATCTGCTTCATATGGTCTTTTACAGCTTTGTGGTAAACCACGTGGTATGGAGCCAGGCTGCCTACCTAGGTTTGAATACAGGTTCCACCCACTAGTTACATGATCTTAGGCAACAACCTGTCTGCCCCAGTTTCCTTCCCTATAAAATGATAATATCTTCTTTATAGGGATTTAATTTAGATTAAATGAGTTAATATTTCTAAAGTACTTAGTGCCTGGTATATAAACACTATTCAGTGTTTGATAAATAAAACAAAATGGTAATATTCTGAAACAAAATGTTATATCCACAAATGTAATTGTAGAAATAGACATTAT
>VMDR010034347.1:0-11086 GCA_007922815.1 Macrotus californicus
AAAAAAAAAAAAAATTAGTCTTGTTTGTTAAGTGTTAGTAAACTCAATACTGTTTAAAATCTCTTGAGGTTTCTTACACAATAGTAAAAGACAAAAAACCATACACTATTGGAAAAATACTTCCTGACTTCCTGGCTGAAATACACAGACAACAAGATGACAAAAAACTAAGACGCATTCATTCATCTGTCAGAAAAAGGATATATAAAGTTGTTAAATGATGCTTAGGAAACATTGCTGAAGATCTGAAGCAATGTAAGTAAGTAGTAGAACAAAGTGTTAGATTGTTCAGTGTGAGAGATGTTCTATATATTTGGATGGAAGTAGAGCTGTGTCAAATACATTTCAGCTTATAGTAATTCCTATATTCTATGTAATGAAATAGCACAAAATGTCACTTATTTATAGACCACAAAAAATCCATCAGAGCTTATTGTGTACATACTAGTAATGAGAAAAAGCTGGACAAAGATTATACCTTTGGAACTGTATGGGGGAAAGGAGTTGCCAAAACAACAGCTAAGAAGAAAATGGCTGAATATTTAATAAACTCTTAAGAGCCAAATGTGGTTCTTCTAGAATGAAAATTTAGAATCCCTGGAAACCCCAGACCTAAGGGGAGCCCATACCTACTTGCCAGCTTTTTTGCATGAGCTTCTACCAAGTGCTCACGCAGAAGACTAGGGGTGAGGTAGGAGACCTGAGAGAGTTATCTGTGTTGCACAGGCACAATACCCCAGATTCTTTTACATGAAACAAAAGCTACATGCTTCTGGAGTAAGGGGTGAGGGGAGTAAGGAAACACTCCCATCCCCAGATCCTAGGCAAAGAGCTACTACCACTGAGCTAGAGGTAGAAGTGAAAGCCATCTGCTACTAGGGGAGGGGAAGAAAACCTGTTTTGGGGTTTAAAACATGTAAAAGTAAAATATTAGGCAAAAGTAGTGCAAAGGATGGGCAAGAGGAATGGAAGTATACTGTTGCAAGTTTCTACTACTGTACCTGAGGTGGTACCATAACATTTAAGGGTAGACTGTATAATGCTAACTGTAGTGCCATCATCAAGAACCATACACTAAACCACTAAAACACTAAAACAAAGGTATAACTATTAAACCAGTAGTAGATATAAAATCAGAATGATAAAACATTCATTAAGCCACAACAAGGAAGGAAAAGAGAGAAACAGAAAAGAACAGATGGGACAAATTATCCTATGGTAGACTTAAATTCAAACATTTGTAATTATATTAAGTACAAATGTCTAAATACTCCAAATAAAAGGCAGAAATTGTCAGATTGGAAGAAAAAGTAGGCCTGACTATGCGGTCCCCAGCACAACCCCTACTTTAAACAGAAAGACATAGTAAGGTTAAAAGTAAAGAGAGGGATACCATGCAAGCAGCAATTTAAAAATCAGGTAGAATGACTATATTACTATCAGACACAGGGGACTTCAAAACAAGGACTATTACTGGGTATAAAAGGGGATATTACACAATGATAAAGGGGTCAATATATTTAAAGGGCATGATTCTAAATATATATGCACCTAATAAAAGAGCTTCAGAATACATAAGGCAAATACTGATGGACTGGAAAGAAGAAATGAACAAATTCACAAATATAGTTGGAAACTTCAAAAAAGTTCACTCCTGACTCTCCCTAACATTCAGGATTCTGACTCTGAAATTTCTTCAAGCTCTTTTCCTTGGAAAAAATCATCTGCAGGGAAAATGCAGATACTTTGCCATGGTCTCCCTCCACTGATCTGAGAAGGTAGGTAGGCATGGCGAGATCACAGGCTTTCAGACCAAAGGCTCCTATAGATGTCCATAGCGGAGAAGAGATTGATGAGAGGTTAGAGGAAATGACAAACAAGGTCTACTTTGATCTTTTTATTTTATAGATGGGGAAAATGAGGTCCGGAATCCTGAACAACTGCCTGAGGTTACACTGCTGGTTGATTATACAGCCAGCATTAGAACATACATACATCTGCCCTTATGGATCACTACTTGGGGACACCTACCCTAAGTAGGGTTCCCTACCTGTGCAACACGGAGAGAACTCTCTCGGGTCTCCTACCTCACCCCCAGTCTTCTCCATGAGCAGTTGGTAGAAGCTCACACACAAAAAGCTGGCATGTAAGCTCCCCTTGGGTCTGGGGTTTCCAGGGATTCCAGCAGAGAAAAGGAGAAGTACAGCCATCTCAGAGGGTAGGAGAGAAGAACAATCATTTTATAGCTTAGGGAGCTGATGCTCAAATGCTTAAGTCAGCTTCCCAGGGACATGGGCTAGTAAGTGTCCAACTTGGAGTTGGAAGCAGTTGACCTGACCTCTACTCACCTTGGGAGATGGAGTAAGATGTGTAAGGGGAATAATCATATTGGCATGGCTGGCTCCCTTAGAGCGCCTCTGTGAAGAACAGAGAGAAGGCCAAGGTGGTGACACAGTTGTGCCTGGGACAGTTAAAGTTTCACAGACAGAAACATTTTAGATGGCTTAAAACAGGTTCCTAAATTTGGTTGTCTATCAGAATCATCCAGAGACCTTTAAAAAAGGCCAGTTTTTGCACTTCTCTCTAGATCTACCAAATCAGTATTTCAATGAGGGAAACTGAGAATCCACCCGTACTTGTCCCAACAGCTTCCCTGCAGCCAGATGGAGACCCTTGCAGGGCTGGTGGGACAGGGCTGGGAGCTGAGGCCAGCCTCAGGGGCCTCCAGGCCCGTGCAGCATGCAGGTTAGGGCCTTCTGAATGGAAGGCCAGGGCCCTGCCCGCTACTCTGGGCACCTAGCTGGGTCCAGAGACCAGGGTCCCATCAATAGGGCAGGAGCACCTTGATCTGTGCCACAGGGACTCATTTGCTGCCATCTGCCCAGCGACTGTTTGTACAGAAATGATTTCTTTGTCAAAACACATGACAGGGAGCCTGCTTTGGCCCCAGGCTTCTGTTTCATAACTCTTTTTTATTGGAGCAGAAAGAAGCAGCACATTATTGTTCTTCTGCTCTCCGTTTTCTCATGGATCAAGAAAGCAACAAGCACTTTGTGCAAACAGAAAAGGCTGCTTTGTTGTCTGAGGACAGGGAGGTGAGAGACAAGAAGAAGGCCTTTCACAGACCATAAAAGAGACACACCACACAAAGCAGGCTTGAGGCTGACAGGCAGGCCGGCGGGAGGGCTTGGGAATGGGTGGAAAGAAATCACTTGCACTTATTCACTGGCTCGTCCAGTTTCACTCGTTTTAGTAGTAAAAGTGATCTGGGCAGGCATGTGTCAAGGTCCTCTGGCAGAGCCTTTCTACTAGGAGAATTGTTCTGGGACAATTTTATACAGTGATGAGGTTTCTGTAAAACTGAACGAGTCGATCAAGTTGTTAAAGGCATTTTGATGTTTTAAGAAATCTTTTTTTTTATGGCTTTAAAGTTCTTTTATTTAATTAGTTTATTAAATTTATTGGGGCGACATTGGTTAATAAGATTATATAGGTTTCAAGGGTAGATTTCTATGATGCGCGATCTGTGTATTGCACTGTGTGCCCACACAAACCCTTGGTACTATAACATGGCAATTAGTAGTACGCTGTCTGTGTCAACTGCTCCTCCCCATGACCCGTGAGGAGACAAGGTGGCTGCTGTCACCCTCAGGGACAGAGAAGGCAATCAAGGCTTAGAGTGTGAGTTCTGTTCTCAGCTTACACAGAACCAAGTTCAATTTCTGATGCATATGTTCATTTTACTTTATTCTGGTGATATCAGAATTGTTTAGTAATATAAGTACCTTCCTATATTACTGACTTCACAAATATGAATTTTTCCATGTTGGGTTCTCCTCAAGCAGAGCACAGAGGTACATTCAACTGATAAGTTAGTACAACCTAATAAGATGTGCACATGACTTTGAGAAGCATTCCTCATTAATATAATTAATTTTTTCAATGGCACAGAAGTGAATAATTGAGTAGAAAATTTCCCTTAAGCTATGTCTCTTCTTCCCCACTTCCAGATAAATGCTTTTTCTGGAGCAGTGATTCTGAAATTTTATTGAGCATAAGAATCACCTGGAGGGATTGTAAATCAGATTTCTGGGCCTTACCCCTAGAGATTTTGATTCAGCTGGTCTGGGGTGTGGCCTTTGAATTTGCATTTCCAATAAATTTCCTAGTGATGTTTATGTTGCTGGTAAGGGGACCTCACTTTAAGAACCACTGTTTTAAGACTCAGATACAGTCCTTGCTGGTGTAGTTCAGTTGGTTGGAGGGTTGTCCTATACACTGAAAGGTTGGGGGTTTGATTCCCAGTCAGGGCACATACCTAGGTTGTGGGTTCAATCCCCAGTCAGAGTGCATATGAGAGGCAACTGATTCCTGTTTCTCTCTCACATTGATTTCTCTCTCTCCCTTTCTCTCTCTAAAATCAATAAACATATTAAAATAAGACTCGTAGATACAGAGAATAGATGGGTGGTTGCCATAGGAGTCAAAAAGGTAAAGGGATTAAGAAGTACAAATGGGCAGTTACAAAATAGTCACAGGAATGTAAAGTACAGCATAGGGAATATAGTCAATGATGTAGTAACTACGCATGCTACTAGGTGGGTACTGGAAATATTGGGGGAAACACTTTGTAAAGTGTAAGATTGTCTGATCACTAAGCTGTACACCTGAAACTATTACAAAATAATATTAAATGGGAACTGTAATTGAAAAATTTAAGAACCCACTATTTTATAGTGTTTTTACTGTACACACAAGACATATCTCTATAGCTCTGCATGTCTACCCACAGATTATTACAAATGAAACCATGTTTATGATTTGTTTTCATTTAATGAAATACCCTAGACACTTTCCAACGCTGCAGATTAGGATCTATGTCATTCTTTTTAATGGCTGCATAGAATTCCATTGTGTGTCTGTACCATTGTTTGTTCAACCTGTCTCTATTACTGGATGTTCAGGTTGTTTCCATTTTTTCCTTCTACAAACAAATACTAAAGCTCTTCTTATGCATCTTTATACATTTGTGCTAACATTTCTGAAGGATAAATTCACAAGAGTGAAATAGATGGGTAACAGCAATTACTTGCCTTAAATGATACACAACGGTCACATTATTCCCTCCTGCCGTATAGTTTCTCCCAAATTATATTCCTGTCAATAGAATTTGAAAAATTCTTCAACACTGAATATTAGGAATCACTTTTATCTTTGCTTATCTGATAGGTAAGAAATGCTATGTTTTAATTTGTTTGTCTTTGTTAGTAAAGTTGGTCATTATATTTCTTCTGTGAGATGCCTGCTTATCCCCTTTGCCTGTTTTTCAGGCAGAAGGAATCCACAACGGCAGAAAAGTGCATGGCTACTTCCTCCCTGCATCTGGCATGGCTTGGGGCGCTGATGTCTTGCTGAAGCAATTTGGAGGGGCACAGAAGGGAAACAGGAAACAAGCTACAGGAATGAGCAAAAATATTGAAAGAGTGAGTTTAGAAAAGTGAGATGAATTAAGATTGTTTAGGCTGAGAAAAGAAGACTTGAAGGGGCAACGGAAAGGAGGAAAGCCTTAAATTTCTGAATGGTGAGTTTTTTTGAGAAGGGTGGCTGTCATATACTCATTCTGCCAGGGATGTGGACCAACTGTAATTCCCATAGGTGAGAATTATTGAGTATAAGTTAGGTCTTTCTGATTATAAGTGACAGTTGTAGTCAACAGTTCCATTCTAGAGACATTTCAACTGAATTGGAGGTAATTTTGGTGCAGTTTCTCCTACACTTCAAATTGTAGAGCATGATCTTCCAAATACCTCTGTGTTCCTCTTTTTAAGCTAGAAAAATTTAAAATACAGTGGTCAGGTCAGTCTGATTTCATTTAATTAAATGTTTGAGGCTCTTTCTAACCTACTTTCTGCTGTAGTGTTTGGAGTTGTCCTTCCTTCCCCTGCAGCTTTGCAGGGCTCACTTATGGAGCTATGTCCTCTGCCTGGATGTTGACTCTGGCACCAGAATTAATATGACAGCAGCCCAGCCCAGCAGCTGAGAGGTCCTCTCTCTCCAAGGGACCTGAGCAAGGGTTTTACATTCAGGCAGTTTCCAGGGATTGGATCTAACCCAAATATCATCCCACTTTGCATCTGCTCTCTGTCTCTGCCCCATTGCCACAATCTTGACTCTAATCTCATTACTGGGCTCTTTATCCTGCTCCCCAGAGAGCATCCTCTTGTACCCAAAGCATTAATGAGCAGTGGCAGTAAGAGGGAGGCACTGTCAGGAAGCTCCAGAAGCCCCTGACTTTCTTCTCCCCTGAATAGGATTACAAAGTCCAAGCTAGAAACCGAGGCATTGCCAATTCCTTCCAGCCCCTCCCCACTGCCACATGTCACCAGCGACTAGATCTTACCACATATCTCTAAAATATTTTTTTATCCTTATTATCCCTGGTTTAGTCTAAGTCTTTTCTCCCTTTCCTGAATGAATGCATTGGCCTGCTGGCTTCCTCCAGTCACATCTCCTTCTAGTCCATTTAGTCATATAGCCCGCCCCTTCCTTCCTTCCTTCCTTCCTTCCTTCCTTCCTTCCTTCCTTCCTTCCTTCCTTCCTTCCTTCCTTCACCAAACACATTCAAGACATGCCACAAGACTGTGAGTTATTTACTACAGAGAAGATGCCCAGGCAATCAGCCCTCTTGGTTCAAAGGAGTTGGGGGGCTTTCAGGAGTGGGGTACCAGGGGCAGATGCACTTGAATTGGGCCTTAAAATATATGTAGGTAATGAGGAAAATGCTGTTGATTGTCCATCAAGTAGTCATTCCTCCTTCTTTCTTGCTGCAGTGGTGCTATTTGTTTACCTTCTCACATGCTCAGGGAGGCTGAATCTTGTGTCATTTAGGCCACTTTTAGTTGGGTCTTCACTTACTTGCAGTCCAAAGTACCATGTAGCTCAATGAAGGTGGGATGGTTGTTTCCTGGCTTATAGTCCTGGGATCATAGTAGGCTTTGTTCATTTCTGCAGACTGTAGGGTGTATTATTAATACCGAATCTGCAGTTTTGCCCAATGAAGTGAGGGAGCAGGAGCTAGAACATGGGTCAGAGAGCCTCTCTTCCACTCTCATTTTATGTCAGGGAATGCCCAGCACATCCAGTAACCTGGAAAAGCATGTTGGCTACCGTATAGGTCAGAGGTCAGGCAACTGATGTAAATGAATGAAATAGGCCCCATTAGCTTATCCAATATGTAGGAATAGTCTTCACTTCATGAAGAAAGGTGATCTCTAATTCTCCTGGATGCAGATGGACCTCTTGGTTACTTTTATTTTTCCAATGGAAATGGAAAAAGAAAAAAAGTTCTCTCTTGAAAAACAAACCACCGAATGCTTCACTTCCAGGCTGGAGAGACAATAGGCTGTCTTGGGGGATGTGTGATTATAGAGTGTCCATCTAAAGGGGCTGGCCATGGGTGGCACCAAGTGGTTGTTACCGTATGGGAATCCTAAAGCAGTAAGACAGGTCTTCTGATTTCTCAAGAGAAGCCTGAAATATGATTAAACATTTTTTTTGATATATTCCTTTGCTGAGAATGTGCCTTATAGGGATACACATCTGGAAGCAGAACCTGAGATGGAGGCATTTGAGGTTAGGGGTGCAGAGCAAGTGGGTGAAGATACAGGGAGATGGAGACAGGAGCTTGGGATTTTGAAGGACATGCTGAATTGTGGTCTTGGTGGAAAACATGAAAGTGAGATTAAAAAACACACTATTGAGAATGCAAAAAAGCATAAAGAAGAAAATAAAAATCACATCCTGCTGTACTGGGAAAGCACTAACTTTTTAAAAAATAATTTCTTTTTAGACAGAGGAGAAGGGGGGAGAAAGAGAGGGAGAGAAACATCAATGTGTGGTTGCCTTCGTGCGCTCCTTCCCAGGGACCTGGCCCGCAACCCCAGGCATGTGCCCTGACTGGGAACCGAACTGGTGACCCTTTGGTTCGCAGGCTGGCACTCATTTCATAGAGCCACACCAGCCAGGGCGGAAAGCACTAATTTTTAATGTTTTTCCTTGCAGTTCTCTTTCCCCCTCTTTACAGTCTTCTTTCCTGACATTAGAATATGGGCATTTCCCCCTCATCATTAAAAGCTCTCTGCAAAATTACTTTCAAAAGGCAACGTATAGTTTCAGAGCCAGAGCCTTGTCTCATGTCACTTTAAATATCTAATTCTGTCAGGATAAATATCCTTCCTGAATCTTGGCTGCTTGTTCTGTTTGTTCCCTGTAATTAGGTTCATCTGTCACCTGTCCCGCTATAGTGGTAGAATGCTTGCACCCCACCCTTGGGAGCAGGGTTGGGGTGATAGGAAAAGATAAAAAGCAGCAGAGAGAGAGAGAGAGAGAGATCTAGGGAGAGGACCAAGGTTAAGCCAGCCACTGCAGATTTTTAGGTGGAACTAAAATCACACCTAAGTTATGCCTTGAGTGTGATTCCTTTGAGGAAAGTTTAATTAAGCATCGAGCCCTGTCTAGGTGTAAGCCCCAAAAGCTCCTGGACTCCCTTGGGCTTCTGGGAGTGGGTAGAAGCTTCACCTTCCTGCTGGTGCTAATCTCAGGTGGTTGGGCTAGGAATGAAAGAAAGGATCCAGGCAAACCCATGCCCAACTCTGGAAGGAGGCTTCAGATTGCTCACTGAGCAGTGATTTCCGACGGTTAGTGAGTGAGCGCTTCAAGACCCTCTAACGTCCTCTCCAGGGCAGGCGCCCCCTGGGCTACCTGCAAGGGGTGTGTGTGAGGAGGGCCTGCTGAGTCCCTCAGGAATAAGGTTGTCACTGACCTCCATCTCATCTTTGTGTCTGTCACCTCTTACTGCCCTCTGGTTTAGGGGTGGGGGACCCTGGCAGACACACTGTACCTGCTTTGTGACTTCGTGTATCTCCCTGAGGGTGTGTTCCCTGTGCCTTGTGCAATGACTGCTGAGTCGCCAGGCACAGGTCTGAGTGTATTTCCCAGGCAGCTGGCATGATGAAACCTGGCTGGCCCAGCTCCCCTGTGAACACTTGGCTCCCCTCATCTTTACTGTGTTCTCTTAGCAAGCATTTGACATGGTAGTGGGAACTTGCTTCAGAGATCGTTCACAACACACCTGGGTTGAGTGAGATCGTGCTTTGCGCGTGTGTGTATGACGTGATTCCCAGGGATCGATGAGGGCAAAACCAACAGGACAAATAGAAGTGTAATGCAGATTGTTTCTACTGTTAATAATAATGAACACAATAGCTATTTATTGAGCATTTGCTATGTGCCAGTCTTTGGACTAAGCTTTTATGTAATAGCTCATTTAAGCCTCACAAAATCTCTGAATTTAGGTAAAATTAATACTTTTATTTTAAGAATGAGGAAATGGAGGCCCAGAGAAGTTCAGTAACCTGCCCAAAGTCCACAGTGAGGGAGCCAGGATTTAATCACAAGCCTATGTACTTGACCATGAACACATGTTCATAGAAATTAACTATAAAATAAAGAAATTTTAAGCAGTTATTCAAGTATCACTTTTTAAATGTTTATTTTTCCATTTTAATTATTAATAAACAATAGAAAATGATAGCAAATTACTTACAGCATCATCTAAACTAGAATCTAGACAGTGACTCTTGGTTTGTGTATTTTTTAAATTACAGAATACTTGTTTTAATATAATTGTCATACCATACATTCATTTCTGCACCTTAACTTTTCCCTTACATTAAGCCATAAATATTTTTCCATGTCATTAGTCTTCATAAATATTACTTTAAATGTTTGCATTATACTCCATTAAATGATATGGCATAATTTACTTAGTTATTGGACCTTGAGGCTATTGTTGATTTTTACTCAATTTAAAAATAACAATATGATGAATAACATTCTGAAGAAAAGGTCTTTTAAAATCTTTGGGAATTAGCCTTTAACAGTGTGAAACTATGAAATAAGAAATCATTTTACGCTCTTGATATAGATAACCAATTGTTTTTCAAAGGAATTTTTCCCATTTATAATCCAAATGTGGGTACACGAGAGAGACTATTTTCATCACACCGTGGCCAGCAGAGGGTGATGATGATGATGATGATTTTATCCTCACCTGAGGACATTTTTTTCATTGCTTTTGAGAGAGAGGAGCATGAACGGAGAGAGGAAGAGGGAGAGAAACACTGCTGTGCGAGAGAAGCGTCACCTGGCTGCCCCTGCAGGCCCAGGACTGGGGACCCAACCCACAACCCAGGCACAATCCCCGACCGGAGTGGAACCTGCGACTTCGCAACCACCAGACCACGCTCCAACCAACGGAGCAACACCGGCCGGGCGGACTTTACTATTTTTAATCTTTGCTGACTTTGTAGGGAAAACATGGGATCCAGTCTGAAGTATTTTTAACAGGAAGGTTGAACTTTCCTCATGTGTTTGTTGACCAATAGTAATTTCTTCTAGAGTATTCAGTCTTTGGCTGCTTGTCTTTTCCAGTCTTCATCCATTTCAATTACCTTGTAGGAGTTCCTTATATAAAAGAAAGGGGGAGGGCCACCAAGGAGCATGTATAAAGGACCCATGGACACAGCCAAAGGAGGGTAGGGTGGAGGGTGGTGGTGGGAAAGTGGAGACAACTGTACTTGGACAACAATAAAAAAAAGAAAAAAAAATACATACACACATACAAAAAAAAAGAAAAGCAGTAAAAATTTAAAAGCTTATCATATTGCAAATGGTTGGGGCAGGGTGGTTATTGGTTATTGAATTTATGGTTACATTTAAAATAGAACTTGACCTTTTCTTCTTAAAAAAAGATCGTATCCTTTTGTTAAATCTGCGGCAATTATGTTTGTATTCTTTGACTTTTTAGTTTTACATGTAGAAGATTAAATTTTTGTATATAGGAAAGTCATCTTTTCCTTTGTGATATTTTCAGTCACCTTATATACCAAGTTGGAAGAGTCTCCTTCCACAAGCTTGGTAAATGCTCACTTCTATTTTCTTATTTCTTTCCCATGTTTCGAACTTTTTATATCTCATTTTAAAATGTATCTAATTTATTGTGGTTTGGGTATGTAAGGTGAGGCTC
>VMDR010034348.1:0-11086 GCA_007922815.1 Macrotus californicus
GGGGGGGGGATGAGACAACTGTAATAGCATAATCAATAAGATATATTTTTTAAAAGGAAAACAAAAAGAAACCACATCCATCCAGACTGGGGGGAGGGGCACAGATTCGGAATGGGCTGGTGCCACACCTACATGTGCTGGATAAAAATTTAGGAGTGATATCTCCAGAGTGAGAAGTCCCAGCCCCACACCAGACTCCCTAGCCCAAGGTTCCAGTGCCAGGAAGATAAGTCCCCACAACTTCGGCTTGAAAAAACCAGCAGGGATTGAGTCTGTGGAAGAAACTGCTGGAACCCCAAGCAATTCCTCTTAAAGAATCCACACATCGACCCATCTACTCAGACTCATACCCCTGAGCTCCAGTGCTAGGGTGGCAGCTTGAAGGCATCAGTGGCATACTGGAAGAGGCTGAAATGTCTGGCACCAGGGCGAACAGAGGTCATTGTCTCTTTACTGTGTCCATCCCTACAGAGCCTACAGGCTGGTACCCTGAGAGTCCATCAACCGGGCTAACGTTGTTGGACTTGCCTTGGAGATCCCCAGGAACTCCACCCCACCCAACCTGCAGGCCTACCCAAACTGCTATTCCTATGAATGGCTGGCCTTGGCTCATACTGCATAACTTCCTAAATCCTCTAAAATAAACAACAGCTGGCCTAAATGAGCCCCAGTCCAGGCACTAGCAGCAGACAGCCTAAGTTCACAGCTTGACTTCATCTGAAAATCTCCAAGCCCAGCACAAGTAGCAGCCATCTCAGATTGCTTTATAGCTCAGGCAGGGTGGTCCCGGGCAAAACACAGATGGGGGCTGATGTTGGCCTGCACAACCCAGGAAACTGCAGAGTCTGCACACCCAGTGGACAGCTACAGATCATGTCGGAGCAACAATGCCATTCCCCTGTAAAGCTGATCCTTCATGGAGGGCAGAATTGGTGATAAGTGGTCACAACCAATCCTTGCAGCTGATTAGCTTGAATAAATCCCTTCTACTGATCTGCCAACAGCAACCAAAGCTTAACTATAAGTGAAGGGTGTATACATAGCCCACAAGATGGAAGCACCTCAAGTACCCAGCTTGGGTGATAGGGTAGGCTGTGCCACTGGACCCTACAGGACACCTACTACATTAAGCCACACTACCAAGACATAGAGTCAAGGCAGCTCTACCTCATACATAGAAACAAACACAGGGAGGCTGCCAAAACAAGGAGACAAAGATACATGGCCCAAATGAAAGAACAGATGGAAACTCCAGAAAAAGAGCTAAACAAAATGGAAATAAGCAAAATGGAAATCTAGCAGATGCAGAGTTCAAAACACTGGTTATAAGGATGTTCAAGGAACTTAGTGAGGACCTCAACATCATAGAAAAGATCCAGTCAGAAACAAAGGATTCACTAATTGAACTAAGAAAAATGTACAGGGAAAGAACAGTAGAGTAGATGAAGCCAAGAATGAAATCAATAACTTCTAGTCAATGGAATGTGATTGGAAATGCTGTTGGCCCTTCCAAGCTTGGTTCCGAAAAGTCTTCCCTGTGTAATAAAATTCTATGATCTTTCCCTGTCTGGTTAAATCTAAGTGAATATGGAAGTCACATTGAAGATGGGAAAATGACAAAGTATAATAAACTCAGGGTCCTGAATTGCCACTTGAAGAAGAGTTGCCTACCATCAACAAACGTACCCATTTTGGATGCTGAGTGAGCAAGAAATAAAATATTACATTAATTCATTGAAACTTAAGAGATTTATTTCTTGTTTCAATGGCTGTAACTAATATAATTTACTTATAATTCCATACAACAGTCTACAAATACACAGTGAGATGTAAATAAACTTCCTGTAATAGGAAATTGGTGAAAACCCTTAGGTGAATATGTTCTTAAATTATTCAAGTAAAAATACACAAAACTACTCAAATCTTTTTAGTGTAATATAATTGCTACTCTGTGTTAAGGACCTACTATGTTCTAGGCATGGTAATAAGCATTTTGCATTTATCACCTCATTCAATGCTCATTTATGATTCTGTGCTTAGTCCTTAGGTACTAAGATTACTCTCATAAACTCGGGAGCTTAAGTTACTAGACTAAAATCACATGGCTGATAAGTGGCAGTGACAAGATTCAAACTGGATCTGTGATTCCAAACCTTAAACCCTTGAACTCAGTGTAATTTCCTGCATCTTTCTTTTGCTTGTTTTCTATTCCAGCATGGTCTGTGCTAGGATATTCTTTTCTCATGTCAGAACTTTGTTACTTTTTGCACAACTTTCAGTTTCCATCAGCAATTGTGCCAAATTCATTTTATGTATTGGATTTAAACATTCATATGTATGCATATATATGTGATTTTTTTATCCTCACCTGAGGACATTTTTTCATTGCTTTTAAGAGAGAGGAAAGGAGAGAGAGAAGCATCAATGCAAGAGAGAAGCATCGATTGGCTACCTCCCGTTTGTACCCAGACTGGGGATTGTACGTGGCAGGACCGGGTACTGAACCTGCAACTTAGGTATGTGCCCCGACAGGGAATCGAACCCGCAATCTTTCAGTTATGAGTCGAAGCTCTGACCAACTGAGCCATGCTGACCAGGGCAAAACATTTATTTATTTATTTATTTAGTTAGTTAGTTAGTTAGTTAGTTATTTACTTAGTTACTTACTTATTTACTTATTTATTTGTTTTTGAAAGGATTAAACTCTCAAAGATTCCCTGGAAAAAAATCCTTCCACAAGTTGCATAGTCTCCCAGGAATTACTCTATTTGCTGGTCAGTCATGAAGGTCTTTGTTTTCTGAGCAACAAAAGGGAAGGGTGATTTTTCTGGTTGGTTTGTTTTTGCTTCTTTTAGAAGAGCAACTTCATGATGATTGGAATCCAAACTGAAAGTGGATCCCCCCATTGAGTAAAAACATAGAGGGCACTTTACTGCAATTCCATCTGGAACCTTCCCTGGCTGTCGCAGTCCAGGGATATCATTGTACTAGAAGCAGTTGTATAACCCATCTTGCGAAGGCTGTTCCAATTACCTGCTGCTACAGATGACAACACAATCAATGATTTTTTAAATAACTTATCCTTATCTCTTCTAAATCTGTGTGTTTACTGGGCTCAGCTGGGTGATTCTAATTTGAAGTCTCTCACGCAGTTGAAGTTCTATTTTGGCTAAGGATGGAGTTATCTGAGGACCCTACTAGGTGCCCAACAGTTCTTTCACCTACGTCTGGTGTCTAGGCTGAGATGGTTTGAATAGCTAGAGTTTTCTTGGGCATATCAATCCACGTGGCCTCCCTGTTTGGCTAGCTTGAGCTTCATTATAGTGTGAAAGTCTCAGCATAGTCAGAGTCCTGTACAGTGGCTGTTTTTCCCTAGAGTAAGCATTGTAAGAGACCAAGCTGGAAGCTGCAAGCCTTCTTCTGACCTAGCCTTGGAAGCCACGCAGCATCACTTGCACTGCATCCTATTGATTATGTGAGAACATGTAGACTTCAAGAGAAGAGGGTACATAAGGGCATGTGTACTAGAAAGCGCAGTTCATTGGGAGACCTTTTTTAGAGAACAGGTACCACATAGGCTAAACATATAACTGTGTTCCCTTCAGGCCACTCCAGCTAAAGGAAGATTCACAAGGTTATTGCCAAGATTTCTAATACTATGAGAACTAACTTTCCAAGTTCTCTCCCACCCTTTGGCTGTTTCCTAGGTATTCAAGTTTTCCTGCTTCAAGTATTACTGTTGCTTTCTGCCATCTGGTAACTTTGATTAACAACTGCTTCTGCTGTCCTTGTCTCAAAATGTGACCTTGTCATTATTGCTGAGGGTTGACCTTGCTACTGCAGTGATATGAGGCTTACTACTTCTCCTTAAGGTGTGATAGATCTCTGATTTACTTGGGAGAGTGTTTCCACCGGCATCTGTTACAGATTTTTGATTGGTCTCCCAAAGGGTAAATTAATTTCCTCAAAATTGTATGGATCTTTTCATCACTGTATTTTGGTCAAGTTCCTCCAGGTCAAAGGGAATTTGAGTGGCATCACTGTGAGATGTACCCAAAATTATCTCTCTGCCCCACGCCATGAATCAGGGGCCTTCTGTTTCCTGAGGTTCCTCTACTAGTTCTATATTTCCCTTCCTACTTAACCCAAGAGCTCTTTGATTAGAGGCGCTACGTGACAGAATTATTGGGGGCTAAGGAAGGCAGCTAATGTGCAATTTTCATGATCCTAACTCATCATTCTGCAATGTGGAGCATTTTATGGGTCCAAACAGAGATTGCTGAGTTCAGACTATGTAAGAATGAAGGCACAGAGATAAACAGATGAAGATGAAAATGTCAGCTTTACTACAGAATGTCAGCTTTACTACTGATTTGCAGCTCTAGCTTTAGATCTGTGGCCAAAGAGATTGCTAACAACCCCACGCCTCCTCATCTTCCCCAAAGGTTAAACTTCCCCTTGTAGAAGTGTGCCTGCTGAGGCTGTCCCATCATGGAGAACAACCAGAATGCGAGAATCATATGGCCAGGCTGGCTCAGAAAATCCCAGAAGGGGCAAGCCCAGGCCAGCTGACATGCCCTTCAAACTCGTCCTGTCTCTCAGGAGGTAGAGAAGTGAGGGCTGGAGAGAGGCTGAAGGCACTTGTTGTCTACTCATCTCTCCATGGGAAATATGAAATGAGGCAATATGTGTTTTCCCTATTGAGTACTAGGGAATCTCCCACCCCGTGCCCCAGGGATGGTGGGAAGGAAGAACTCTGACATTCCCAACATTCATGCCCATCACTGCAAAGAAGGCTGTTGGTGAACTGCAGTAGCATGTCACGTCTCTGACTCATGTGCATGTATAAGTACCCTCGCCCACCTCTCAACTTTTTCATACTGTTTCAAAAATGCCATTATAATTACCAAACAAAACCACAGCTATATAAATGAAGTAGGAAGATAAGGATAAATACAACTTGGAATTTAGGGAATTGATACAGAGTTTGATTATATGCCAACTATGACCTAGTAATTTCACAATTTTTTTTCCTGTGATGTTTCATTTAAAGGACTACTTGCCATTGAACAGTACAAATGAAGCAGGAATAAACTTCATAGGTTTTATATACAGCTATATGACTATGTGCACGTGAATGTGTACAGAAATTGTCTGTTTAAGTAGAATAGACATCGGTACACATGATGTCTGTGACTGACTTTCTAACATTAACTTTCCATTGGTTTCTGTTACGAGCTTTGAAACGGGAAGTTTGGGCCCCCATGTGTTGCCTTTGAGCTACCTCTCACATGTAATCTGCACGTTAAACATGCGTGTGTGCTTCTTTATAACTCTAGAGTTATCACAACTATATAATATATGTGCTGGATAAACAAAGAGCTTATTTTCTTTTGAATTAAAATTTCAGAAATACAAATCCATCTTTAGAGGCAAGAACAGTGATCAAAGGACACAACAATACTCATTAACACTGGGTGATGAAAAGCCTGTTTTACTCACGGTGAGCAGGGAGTTCTGGCAGTGGGCACAGGAAACTATGCAATGAGCTTTACAAGTCACAACTCCGCCACAGCTCTGTCTGACAAGCAGCCAGATCCTACCCTGGGTCTTCTGTAATCACTCAACATCCCAGGAATGTTGTACAAATTAGTTTCTAAGAAACATTTTTTCAAAGATCATGTGAGTAGATAAGGAGCAAAACAGAAGGCCTTCACCATTCCATTGCATTTTATGTTTAATAAACACTTAAACAGTGCATATCTGAGATTGTGGGAGGTACCTGACAAACATTAGCTCATCTTATTTTCAGAGCAAACCCGCAGGTGAGAGACTCCTGCTAGCCCTGTTTTAGAGGAGGGAAACTGAGGCACAGAGCAGTTAAGTAGGTTGCCTAAGGTGGGCCAACTGACGCTTGAACTGAGGCAAGGTAGGTGCTACAACCCATGCACTTCGTTATTCCACCTGGCTCCCTGCAGCCTGAGCACACGGAGCCTGACAGCCATCCTACTGCTCACTTGACCTACAGCAAATTATTTCATATTACTGGGCCTCAAAGTCACCTTCTTTAAAAGCTTATAGACTTATAGCTATTCTTTACTAAACACATCCTAACGGTAGAGTGAGAGCAAACAAAATGGACTTTGAGCTTCTCAAAGTTTTTACCCTGATTCCAGGTATAGAATTTTAAATGTCTGTGAATATTTTTTGGTATTTTAAAGTAAATTTGTTAAGTAGTTGAAAATTTATAAACAAATGTCTGGCTTTATTATACCATTCCAATTGCGGCAAATAACATTTGAGGCAAATGGAATGAGTGATCGACGTAACATGAAAGGGCTTTGATAAAGAAAGTTTCCAGACCGGAAGCCCTGATTCCCCTGGACTATTATTAAGCCTCATGAATTGTTTCCTCCATGTTCTATCACATGCCTTCTTAGTAGTCTAGCTCCTGAAACAAATCCACCTTCTCAGCTGTGCTCCCAAGTCCAGACCTTAAACTCTGGCCACAATTCTTAACACTAATTGGTAGGCTCAGCAGAGAGGCTGAGGGCTGAATGAGCACCGGGCACAAAAGTAGGTTCTCTCCTTAGAACTGTGTGAAAGAAAAGGGTGGGAAAGGTCAGCTTGCTGCTGCCTGCACTGAATCCACTGCGGAAGAAAGGACTTCGGTCTGGCACCCCTCCCAGCAACCATCACTGAAAAGAAAGCCCAGTAGGCAAAACTTTCTCTTTGGATTTTACCAGATTATATAGATCCTAGTTATAGAGAAACACACAAAAAAAGAAATGGATCAATTCCATAACCTCTGGGCCAAATGAGATTGTGTTTACACAGTGGCTTTAAGCGTATGAACTTTGCCTGAGGAGCCCTGGCCCTGTGACTTTGCTCTGCTTGTAGTTCCATTACTGCTGAACCCAGCCAGCAACTCACTCCAGGGTCCTAGGGAGGCCCGGTGGTCATGGTTCTAAGGCATTCTGTACCCACGGTGCCCGAGAAATAAGGACAGAAAACGTAGGAGCAGGACTCTCCAGATTCAAATAACCAGAGGAGATGCTCTCAGCTGCTACAATGAGAAAAACTTCCCTTTTATTGTTGCAGTAAAATTATAAGATAAATAGGTTTTTATTGGAGCGCAAAGACAGGAGAAATTTCCCTGAGGAATTTCTGCCCAGGATTTGACCGGCAGGAATGCGTGCACAGTGTAGATGTAGGTGGGAGTTGAAAAGTAAATATCTAATGAATTCCAAGACCGTGCCTTTAGCTGGTCATCATCAACTTCCAAACCTGGACAATGCGATTTCTGAAAATGCCCAAGTGAAAACCACACATGGTTTCCCCGTTCTGTCCAGAAGAGATCTGGGTGTAAGAAGCTGGATAATATGTAGCTCATGACACAATACTTCAATGTAGTCCAAAGCCTTTCATCAGATAATCAAATTGAGAACAGGGTCATTCAACTGTATCACAATATTCAAGCATGAAGATAACACTGAAGATACACCTCTATCAATAATAAAAAACTCTCCAGTTTGTGATTCTTGTTTGGGCTTTTTCTTAGTCAAGCTCATCAAACACTTGCAATACACATGGTTCAAACGTCAGATTTAGAAGCAAACTTGAATAGGACCATAAATTCAACAAACATTTATGAACACCTTTTAATGATAAAAGTAGCACTCTCCAGGAGTAAAGTTATAAATATCAAAAGAATTCCCAAATCTTTTCTAAATCTAGACTTTCCTTTTCCATGGTAATGTGTTCGCTTAGTCATTCTTTGTGTTTAGGGGAATTTATCAGCTCTTTCCACATTCATGTTCCCTCCATCTCTATAACAATTGAAAAACCCAACAAAGGCAAGTGGCACCTTTCTTTATCTTCCTGATGTCCTGGCATGTTGACACACTGCTGCTTCCCAACATAGGAAGACTCAGGCAAACTAAGACCTTTCATGAATGGCACAGTTTGGGGATTCTTCTAAAATAACTTTTATTCTTTATACAAAAGTCATTGTAGTAGATATCTTTTAATCGACCTGTATGAATGCATATGAAGTGTGACATAATCAGCATTACAAGAAATATACTTCTTTACCCTGAGTGCTTTTTTAGTTTCTGTATGCAAAGATCATATAACTGTAGCATAAAGGGGTTCCTGGAATTGCTGGCAGCTAAGCAGCTAGACCAGTGGGGGTTTTTTTTCCCTCTAAAACTACCTCTTCATGTAAGAATGTTAAAGCGTGTCATGGACATTGCCAGAACCTTTGTTGAGTAAACTGACATTAGAACCCCAGTAAATTCATTTAGAAAAAAAGGAAGGCATGTTTCTAAATCTGTGTGGTGAGACTAACATCCTAAAAAAATTGATGATTATAGCAGATGTGCTTCACCTGTCAAAATGATAAAATCTAGAAAGCTTTTACTTTTCCTAAAGATTACAACAATTTGGCTTTCAGACATACCATGGAGTGTGTATTCACCAAAGGCACAAAAAGAACGTTAACCCAGTCAATGCTGGCACATTATTTGTGGTGTAACAGCAATGTTTTCCTTTTCTGGAAAAAACCAGGCTGAACCACCTCCTTGCTCCAGCCATCTTGGCAGAACTCAAGCTCCGAGAACTCTGTTGTAAAAACTTTTTAACAATTGTCTAAGACCCCTTCTCTACTATGGGAATACTGGCTGGGGCAAGCAGATGAGACAAAGACAAATGAGTGAGAATCCTAGTCATCTGACTTCAGTTTTGGGGTAGCAGAACTGAACCTCACTGATAGCTCATCCTTGTCTTAGATGAGTGTAATAAGAATAACCACAACAAAGAGAATAGAGAACTCCAAGGGCCAGTAAGCAAGATTCAGTTCTCAGAGGTGCATCATCCTGTTGGCCTCCCTGAGGATTGCCATTTCTCTAGGCTCAGTGCAAGTCCCTGAGTGTATTTGCAAATGTGGATTCCAGGTCATTGCAGTCAGAAGATTGACTTGGAGGCTGTTCAGAGTGAGTGAGGGAGGGACCCAGAGTACCAGGGATACTTCTAGATCTAGATCAGTGTTGGTCAAAAAATACATAGTGAGAGCCAAAAATAAAAATAATAATGAGATCCACATTCAAATTTGAAATTTTCTAGTAATCACATTTAAAAAAGTAAAAAAGAAACAGGTAAAATCAAATTTTTATTGAGGTAAAATTGATATGTAACATTATATAAATTTTAGGTATACAACACTATAATCCAATATTCATGACTACTACAAAGTGATCACCGTTGATTCTAGTTACCACCATCCCCATTCGATTGATCCCCTTCACCCCTCTGCCCTCCCCACAAACCCTTTCCCTCTGGTAGCCATCAATCTGTTCTCTGTATCTAGGAGCTTGTTTTTATTTTGTTTTGTTTGTTTTGCCCTTTTTTTAGTTTCCACATATAAGAGAAATCATATGGTATTTTCCTTTCTCTGCCTGACTTATTTCACTTATCATAATATACTCGAGGTCCATTTACGTTCTTGCAAATAACAAGATTTCATTCTTTCTTATGGCTGGGTAATATTCCATTGTATATATGTACCACATCTTTATCCATCTATCTACTGCTGGACACTTAGGTTGTTTCCATATCATGGCAATTGTAAATATGCTACAAGAACATATGGGTACATATATCTTTTCAAATGAGTCTTTTCATAGTCTTCAGATAAATACCCAGAAGTGGAAGTGCTAAATCTGTGGTAGTTATATTCTTAATTGTTTGAGGAATCGTCATACTATTTTCTATACTGGCTGCACCAATCTGCATTCCCCGCAATAGTGCACTAGGGTTCTATTTTCTCCACATCTTCACCAGCACTTGTTGTTTGTTGGTTTATGATGATAGCCATTCTGACAGGTGTGAGGTGACATTGCTCTGTGGTCTTGATTTGCATCTCTCTGATGACTAGTGACATTGTGCGTCTTTTCACCTGGCTAGTGGCCATCTGTATGTCCTCTTCAGAAAAATGTCTCTTCAGTCCTCGGCCCATTTTTTAACTGGATTGTTTTTGTTGTTGTTGTTGAATTCTGTGTGTTCTTTATATATTTTGTATATGAACTCTGTACTGGATATACAATTTGCAAATATCTTCTCCTATTCTCTACATTGCCTTTTCATTTTGTTGAAGGTTACCTTTGCTGCCCAGAAGCTTTTCAGTTTGATGCCCTCTCACTTTTGTTTCCCTTGCCTTTGTAGTCAGATCTTTAAAAAAGCACTGCTAACACCAGTCAAGGAGTTTACTGCCTATGTTTTCTTCTAGGAATTTTCTAGTTTCAGATCTTATATTCAGGTTTTTAACCCACTTTGAGTTAATTTTTGTGTGTGGTGTAAGAAAATGGTCTAGTTTTTTTTCATTATTTTGCATGTGCCTGTCCAGTTGTTTCAACAGCATTTATTGAAGAGACTGCCTTTTCCCCACTGTGTGTTCTGGCTCCTTTGTGTTAATTACCTGTCCACATATGTATGGGTTTGTTTCTGGGCTTTCTATTCTGTTCTATTGATCCATTACACTGTTTTACTACTATACCTTTCTAATTCAGTTTGATCAGAGAGCATGATGCCTTCAGCTTTGTTCTTTTTTTTTCTCAAGGTTGTTTTGTGGTTTCATAAAATTTTAGAATTATTTTTGAAAAACCTTTGCATCTGTGTTCATCAGGAATATTGACACACGATTTTCTTTTACTGCCGTGTCCTTTCTGGCTTCAGAAAGTGAGTTGGGAAGTGTTTCCTCCTCTTCAATTTTTTGGAAGAGTTTAAGAAGGATAGGTATTAAATCTTCTTTGAATGTTTGGTAGAATTTGCCAGTGAAGCTCTCTGTTCCTAAACATTGGTTTGCTGAGAAGTTTGTTATTGCTGATTCAATCTCCTTACTACTGATTGGTTTATTCAGATTTTTCTATTTCTTCATTGTTCAGTCTTGGAAGATTGCATGTTTCTAGGAATTTATCCATTCATTCTAGGTTGTCCAACATTTTGTTGTGTAACCACTCATAGTATTCTCTTATGATCTTTTTGTATTTCTGTGGTATCACAATTTCTCCTTCATTTTTTGTTAATCCAT
>VMDR010034349.1:0-11091 GCA_007922815.1 Macrotus californicus
AATCAATAAATGAATAAAGACCACATGATCTCACCTTTAACTGGAACATAATCAACAAAAGAAATCAGCAAACAAAATACAACCAGAGACATTGAAATTAAGAACAATCTAACAATGGCCAGAGGGGAAGGGGGAGGGAATAGTGGGGGGAAGGGTTTCCAGGAAACACTATAAAGGACACATGGACATAACTAAGGGGGAGGATGGGAGCGGGGGAGGGGGGTGGGATTGGCTGGGGTGGGGGGAGAGTGGTGGGGGGAAAATTCAAACTGTAATTGAACAACAATAAAGTAATTAAAAAAAAAAGACCAGAAGTGTATATAATTATAAAATTAACCAAATAATATATAGGGCAATAAGGTCAAAAGTGGCAGATGGACTATTTTAAGTTGGACAATTAAAGAAGGCTTCTATAAGGAGATATCCTTTATAAAGAACTAAAATGCTAAATAAATTTGAATGTAGCCAGGAGTGAATTCATGAGACTTAAGATGTAGGAAATCTCCAAAACTAGGTGCTGGGCTAAGTCCTGCAGTTCAGTGCTTCAGTGCTGAATATCATCAGCACGTTCAAGACAGGTGCAGAGGGAGATGCAGTCTGGATCCACCCCTAACCACGGCCACTGCTAAGCTAGAGAAATGTGGTCGTGGTGGCTTTTGTGAAAACGGTGCCACACAGGTCTGGGGCCCAAGGCCACACACGGTGTCATTACTTTCTTCTTTATGGGAAAAAATGGTATAAACAATTATTACTATTACTTATTGTTCCTAAGTAAGCTATATTAACATCTCTGCTTCCCTTCCAAAAATAGGCTGCTTATCTAACAAAGGGAAGAAAACTGAATCATCTCTCCCTTCTGTTAAAGTTCTTTTTTGTTTAAACCAGACCTGCCAGACTTTTTCATAAAAGAATAGGTAGCAACATACCCTAGGTGTTCCAAATAAATAAAGATGTGATTGGATCCCAGCATGGTCCTACAATTTCTGCCCTGAAGGAAGTAATTAAAGTGATCAAAATATATCTGCTCGGCCTTTTGATCATCTGGTCATGCTGGTCAGAAAAGCTCAGCTGAGGGCATGAGGGGTCTTCATGTACTCAATAAAGAATGAAACCCAGGACTGGTCACATGGTTGAAGAACCTATTTTCAAGCAGGAGCAGTGCATAGAATGACTTGACACTGCATTTCACAAGGAACAGGTAGAATTAAACTCTTTGACCCATCTTTGTCTCTTAACATTCTGCAATTTCCATGGACGTATAACCCCAGAGTCTACCTATGCTGGTATAGGCAATGCAGGGATCCCAACCTTGATTGTCGAAAGTAAGACCAGGGACAGAGTCAATGGCAATTTTACCAACAACCTATGCAGAGTGAGATGAATTTTTTTCTTGAAAGCTCTCCCCTTATCCTTAACATCCCACCAGGCAAAACCTTACAAACAGAATATAATCAAAGTTGCATCTTCTTTGACTCAATTCAAAGAAATCTTCTCCAAGGCAACCTGTAATTGTGGCACATTGAGCAAAACCCTTCTGGGTGCCAGGAGCTGCTATTGGCAATTCAGAATAAACCTGAGGTATCAGGCAGCTGCAGGAAGCCCCAAACATTAATTTTAGTCATAGTTGGCTGCACTGTATCAACCTATAAACACCTCTCCACTTTCAATTAACATTGCTCTGTCTCCTGTCTCACCGAATATTATATTTAACTAATTTAAGAGGATTGGTAAAGAGAGTTTTCACACTTCACAGAGAAACATAATGAAATAATTATACGTCTACCTACAAAAGGCATGAGAATATTCCATAAGCAGCCTTCAAGTCTTTTCAACTAAAGCCTCTTTCCTATGTGTTCCTCCTCTGGAAGTTCCTATCTGAACTTCACTTAGATGTACTTTGTTTTCACATCTTTGTGCTCATACTTTATGTTACAGAATGTTAGATTACCTCTGGGAATGGCACTGTTGGTATCTTTCTTTGCCACAGAGTATATTGGCTGAGTTATATACCTTGGGTGGGATCAGGTGCATGGCAGGCTGGGACATGGGAGGGACGGAACAGAAATGGGAAAAATAACCCATAAATCTGTTCTTAACATAGTGGTGGCTGATGGGAAAGGTTAATATTAGCACCCTAGTCCATTGTATCAGTCAGCTATTGGGAAAATAATGCTGTGTAACAAACCACCCCCCCCCCAAAAAAAAAAACCCCAAGCATTTATTCTCACACCTACAGGTTCTGCAGACCAGTTGTGTCCCAAATGATTCTGTCAGACTACAGGTTGGCTGGCCTTTGGTTCCAGGTTATAGGCTGGGTTCAGGTCTACTCTATGTTCTCAGGCCCAGGCTGAAAGGGCAGTGGCCACTCAGTGCCTGTTCTCCCCTTGTTGTCACAGGAGCTCCAGGGCCAAGCCACAGAGAAAAAGCCCATTATGGCCTCTGCTTACATCATGCCTGCCAGCAGCCCTTTGGCCAAAGAAGCCACATGATCCAGCCTCAAATCTGAGGGCTAGGAAGTATTTATCACCTGCAGTGGGAAGAATAAGGTAATAAATAGTTGGTGAAAAATAACCTGATCTTTCACAGGCACAGATCCAGTTGACAGGGTGAGCAGTGGGTAAAGGGAATAGAGACTGCCTAAAATCAGGCTGGGCTCCAGGGAAAAAGGCCATGTGTCAGGAAAAGGGAGGCCATGGTCCCAGACAGTCCAGGTGGGGCTCAGTGTGGCTTGGGAGCTGGAGAGTTAGGAAAACAAAAAGGAGCCCAGATTATGAGGTTCAAAATAATGAACAGACTGTCAAGTCCACAGCAGCCACGCTAAGGCAGAGCTCATGCTGGAGAGAGCTGAACTCATTAGATGCTCCCTGTCCTGACAGCACCACCCCAGGAACCAGGCTGGGGGGCCTGCAGCAGAGGTCTTGCTGGCACCATCTCAGTGGTGTTGGAGAGGATGGGAGATAGAGCACACTCTGGACCCACAGCAGCCTCAAAGAGCCTGCATGAGACAGAGCAAGGTATTAAGATGCGATATTGTTCCCCCTGGGTCTCTAAGTCCATTCAAAAAGATAAAAATTGTATATATTTAAATTGTGCAACATGATGATTTGACATAGCGAAAAGATCACTGCAATCAAACTAATTAACTTATCACCTGGAATCCTTGTTCAGAATAAAGGGATCACAGGAAGCCAAAAGGGGACACAACAGGCAGAGAAGGGACCAAATCCCACACAAACCTGGGCAGGAAGCTGAGAAGTTTCCCGTTAAAGAATGGTAGCCTGGCCTATGTGGCCATTGCTGGGGGTACGTTGCAGTTGCTCACAGGAGGTGTGATGGCTCTGCCCAGCAGAGAAGTAAGTTGCCCTCCTGCCCTCGCTGTGCACCACCGCGTGAGGCATGATGCAGCTATGGGTAATCGTCCTGATGGGACAGTTAGCACTCAGGGTTAGTCGGGTGCAAAGTCGTGAAAGTTGAAGGAGCTGATGCTCACTGTGTACCTGATAGTGTTCTAAGCTCTGCATGTATCCACCCACCTCCCGCTGCAACAGGCCCAGGAGATCCAAGGACAATGAAGCTAAGAGGAGTCAGTAATTTTCCAGGGGTTTCCATGACAGAGAAGTGAGCTGGGATTAGAATCTAATTGGCCCAGGCTAGAGGACCTGCTTCCAACCACCACCCTGCCTGCCCTCCGTGATGGAAAGTTGGGTTCCCAAGCAGTGGAGGTGGCTTTGGATTTACAAGGAACCAGGGTGAATAACCACAGTGACAGATAAGCAAGAATTCCTGTATTCCATGTCTACTTCACAATACAAAGGTGCCTATAAACATACACACACCCAAGTTGGCTGTGGCGTTGGCTGTGACCTCTCATTTCCAAGCACCATGTTCACTCTCACTTTTTAGTCCTTATTAAAGGATCTTCTGGGAAAGTGGAAAAAAATTAACTATTACAGATTATCCCTCGATACTAATGAAATAAACAAACGATAGTAAAGGTAACCCCAAAAGTAGTGGGTAATAATAATGATAATAACACTAAGACAAAGGAAAGGAGAATTAGAGAATGCTGTAATCTTTAAAATGCTTCACCAAGAAAACAAGACTGGTGGTAGCAAGACTCCTAACCTCTCATCTGCACCCCGTGCCACAGATGTGGTCCTGGTGCATTCACAGAATCTCACGTGTTCTTAGGAATATCTCCAGATCAATCAAATGAGTGAACAGAGGCAGGAGTTCTTTTCTTCCCCTGGTTGTTGGGCTAGTCACATAGGCAGGCTGGAAGGCCTGATGGAGGGATGTGGGTGAAATGGGAGAGAAACAACAGGTGCCAACACCTTTGATGGGGACAAAGGCTCATGTCATTACCTTGAACTGAAGAACAACTTGAAGGCAGATGGTGTCCCTCAGGATATCTCCCATGTAGTGAGTGGACCCCAGCCCAGGGCAACAGCAGTCTCTGGAAAGAGAATAGAGTCCATTGTTCTAAAACTGCACTCACCCCCATCTGCCTTCCACCTGCCAGCTCACCTGGCTCAAGACCTTCAACTGTGGCTTGAAAGGCAAACCTAAAACTGCAGCCCTCAGACTGTGGCTGGGACCGCAAACAAATGGGTCTGGGAAGAGGAGGGAAAATTCAGCCATACTCTCTCAGAGCAAGTGGAAACCAGAAGACAGTAAACAAGACAGAAAGGAAACATGTGACATCAATGCAGGATTACTATGGGGTGGAGAAAGACGGGATGAAAGAGGAAAAGGAAACTGGAAAAGAGGATCCCTTTTAGGAAGAAACTGCCCCAAGGAAACAGGAAGAAATACTGTGCAAGTGCTTCCTGGCAGAGAACCTCATTAGAACATAATGTCAACAAAATGAGAATTCAAACACAAAGGATTTTCTCAGAGGATGAGGGGTATTGGGGAAGATTACAGAGGGGAGAAGACAATTGAGACCAAGTAATATTCATGTGGAATTAGTAACTTAAGAGCATCAAAATATAAAATAGGTGGAGCTAAAAACTGATTTACTAACATAGGAGAAAGTCTTGACATAATTATCATTAAAATAGAGAAATAAAACCATGAGATTAAAGCATTCAGATGGGTTATAGGCAACTACAGAGAGAAAGTAACCCAGCGTTAAGGTCATTGGTGTCCCTGAAGCAGAGAATGCCAGAAACACAAAAGGAAAAATGCAAATTTACTAGAGGAAAACTTTCCTGAAAGCAGAACTGAATCTGGAGAGTGAACATGCATGTTTGCCTCCAGGAGGAACTGGTAGGGAGCACGAAACCCCAGGACACCCCTCCCTGCCTTCCTCAGCTTCCATAAAACAGGCAGGAAAAATGCAAGTCATGCACAAGAGGAAACATCAAGGTGGCTGCAGACTTTCCCACCACAGCGCTAAACATCAGGGAGAAAATGGAGCCATGTTCAGAGATCTGAGAAGGAGCTGTAATTCTAGAACATTCCTTCATGTTCCTAGGCATATAGGCAACAGGCCAAACATGATTTAGGGTGAAATAAATCAGAAATGATAGCACCCCTGAGCTCATCTAGAATCATGATATAATAATAGCATGCTTGCTATTAAGATAGTTAAGATAAAACAGAGTTCCGGACTGAGAGACTTTGGTAAGCATCCTGCAATCTTGTGAGCACAGAGTCCATGTAATTACAGATTTCAGACTCAATATCCTGGGTCTGAGGACTCTAGAACAAAGTGTGAATTAATAAATGGTGATGAAGTAAAAGTAGAGACACAATTAACAGAAATCAGCAGGGTCAGGGACACTGAGTAGCATACATGTGTGCTAATGTTTGTCATCTTTCCTATTAGGAGAGAAAATTAAAAATAAAAATTAAAGTATGAAGTTGAAAGAAAACACTAATTCCTACTTCTGTCAATATTTTTATTCTTAACACTAGAGGGTTCTTATATGGAATAGTAGTTGTGGTTAAGAATTATATTTTAGAAAATCCTTCAGTTTTTGCTTTCTCTTCTGTTAAATTCAGGAAAATTTAATAACTTTCACTTAAATATCACATACATTATAAATCTATTTATTATAGAATCTCTTTTTCTCTTTCATTCCGTCTGTCTGGAATGATATGCATTTCATGTTGACAATGAGTATTTTTAGGTATAAAGATTCAGGATGATTTATTTTACTTCCTTCTTCCTACTTTGGTACCATTTGAATTAGTTATAATGAGCAAGAGTAGTTTTAAAAATGGAGTCATTATTTTAAAAACTGAGAGCCCACACCTACATTATTATATAAAGATACTTTGCCTGGGAAACAGCAAAACCAGGGAAGCAGAACCCTCCATCAGATGCCAGCCTCTCTGAACTTATTTCTGTCCAGATGTGCTCTGCGTTAGAAGATGCTTGGGTGGGGAAACCTACCAGGGTCCCAAAAAAGGAAAAGCCCTTCAGAAGAAAATAGAACTGAATTAAAAACTGTAAGTAACTAGACTATATTGAATATTGCTGTGAGCCGGACACTATGCTGGGAGTTGTACACTGATTTTTAATGTAAATATGAGCACAACCCTGTTAAATAGATACTATTATTGCTAATACATTATGCACAAGGACACAATGGCTCAGAGAAGGCAAGTGTCCTACCCCTGGCCCCCCAATCGATGACAGGGCTGATGTTCTTGACTTCAAACCTAGGGTCTTTATCACAGTGCAATCCACTCTTTAAATGAAGGCACAGGGTCTAGACTCAGTGGGTTCAAACTTCCTGAGCTTCCTGAAGGCTGTTAGTCTCACACAAGTGGTCACGTGAGTGACTTACCTTATGCTGAAGCAAAGACATGTCTGCTCATAAAAGTATTTCCCAGTGGGATGATTTCCAGTTGCTATCATCAAAGGCTAGCCCATGTCCACCTTCCTTTAGAAGGCATGATATCTTGGAAAAAATAACAAAACCCCCCTAGATCAGTGGGTCCTGCCAAGGTGCTTTCTTTATTGGGAGATCATGCTTTAGATTCCGAGGTGCTCTGTGTCCAGAAGTCTGGTGCTGGCTCCTCTCATCCCCAGAGGCTGCTATGCAAAGCTTCCACAAGTAAGCCATCCCTTGTCATACCAGGATTATGGGGTATAATCTTTCTAGATATAATTTCAATTGCCTGGACCCCGAGGAGAGCCCTCTAAGTCCAAATAATCAGGCTTTCTGTAAAATTACCTGTAGTGGATTTAACAGTAGCCCCCGCCAAAAAAAATATATCCATCTGGGACCTACAAATGTAACCTTATTTGGGAAAAAAAAAACATCTTTGCAGTTGTAAATAAGAAACAGATCTCTTGATAAGATCATGCAAGCTTAGGGCAGGCAGGTGGCCTTAGATTAGAAGGAAAGAAGACACAAAGGAGAGAAAGCAACCTGAGGACTGAGGCAGAGATGGGGATGGTGCATGTACAAGCCAAGAATAGCCAGCTGTCATGAGAGCCAGGAGATAGGCACGGAGAGTGATCTCCTTCACAGCCTCCAGCAAGAACCACCCTTCTAACGTCCTGAATTTGGATTTCTGACCTTCTGAACTATGGGGAATATATCTCTGTTGATTTAGGCTACCAAGATGTGGTGGTGTGTTATGGCAGCCCTAGGAAACTACTACAGTTCCAACCACCCAAACTACAAATACCCTCTCCAAATGCTGTCTATGCTCATGAAGCCTGATTTCACACCTTGGTTCAGAAGTTTTGACTCCATCTAGAAGATTTTGACATGGAATTTGAGCTCTGTGGGACCAGGGACATTGCTGTCTCACCCACTGCTATACCTCCTGCACTACACAGAAGAGGCACTCAGTCTGCATCAGTCAAATGAATGGTGTTGGGGTGAGGTGAAGGCCAAGTGAGACCCGATGTGATACAGTCAATAGGCATGGAGCCAGAGGATGCAATGCAATGGCCTTGTAGTTTCAGCTCCACCACTGACTTTGCTGGATGATTTTCTGGGCCTCCGGTGCCTCGTCTTTAGAATGCTTAGATGAAAACCAGCATTAATTACTTTAGGAGACCGTTGCAAAGATGAAAGTAGAGACTAATAGCAATGTTTAGAACTGTTAAGACTTAAGTTTGAGTTTGTAGTGTTATTAATAAAACAAAGGATCCCGAATTTAAAAAGAGAAATGTGACAACATGGAGGGAACTTTAGGGCATCTTGATAAGTGAAATAAGTCAGACAGAGAAAGATAAATACCATATGATTTCATTTATTTGTGAAATCAAAAAAAAACAAACAAAATGAAACAAAAACAGACACATAGAAACAGAGATCCAAGGGTTGCTTGCCAGAGGGGAGGGGCATGGATGAAAAAGGGGGAGGGGATATAGTCAACAATATTGTGATAAGTTTATGTGGTGAATAGTGGTTACTAGGCTTAGTATGGTAATCACATTGTAAGTTACATTATAAGTGTAAATCCTTTAATGAACAAATAAATAAATAAATAAAATTAACATTTAAAAATGTTTAAAGCTACTGAAATATTGTGCTTGGACAGGGACGTGGAGGAGGATCTGAGTCCAGGACTCTGAAGTCTGGTACAGAGAGAGTAGAATGCAGCCTGGGCTTCATCCACTTGGAACTCAGGTTCCACTGTGGAATTAACACATGGGCCCTAGGTTGCAGGCAATGTGGAATTTGTCCTCATTAAGGACAGGCCTCAGAGGAAAGTTTTGAAAGCCATTCTTCTATATCCACATGTAGAAATTGATTTCTCTTACTTTTGATTTTTCTGAACATTTTCAAGAGCTGACTACATGCCAGGCATTTTATAGTCATAAGCTCTTTTAATTATTGTACCCATTTTATAGATAAGCAACACCTTGTGTAGACATGTAAAAGGAGGTGCTGAAATTTCAGTCGTGTCCCCAACCTCAGCTCTTAACCAGTATGCTTTACTGTCCTCCCACTCATCTACTGGGCACCATTCCTCTCTCGGGATGTCCTGTGAGGGGCTTGCAAAACAGAAATGTGAAAAGCTATCCCTACCTCAAGAGAGTCACAGATAGGTGCATAGGGCAGACATGTCAATGATTTGCCATACAATCTTCTGTATCTAACAGCAAACACAGGTGTGTCAGGCTATGAAAGTTCTAAGAAAGGAGGAATGATCTGGAGCAGGTGGAAGGATTCACCAAGAAGGTGACTTTGAGTGGGGTCTTGTAACGTGAATAGAAGTTCACCATTCTATATAGAGGGAAAAGTAGCACAGAAGTATAAAAGGAGGTGGTGGATCTGGGCACAATTGTCCACCACTGGGGAGATGGAGCAGAGACAAATGAAGTTGGATGGTTAGTCTGCACAGATGGTGAGATGCCAGGACTGCTTCAGTAGGGGGACTGGCTCTTATCCTCTGTGCTAGAACCTGCAAACTGGTGGCCCCAGGGGCCCAGATTTGGACCACAGGCATATTTTTTTGTCTGTTCGTGTGTAAAATTCTTTTAACTGACTGACAACATTTGAAGGGGAAAATATTTTGTCTATCAAGATTTCCACTCTCATCTTAAAAATTGGAAATCTGGCAACACTGGATCCATGTCTCTTACAGCTACTGATTGGAGCTGAGGGGCAGTGATTCCTGCAGGATGACACAGCCCCTGCCTTACCACCTCACCCATTCATTCCATCACTGCTTCACACCCATGGGCATTTGTGTAATGACCTCTGATAAACAGGAATCATCTCAGATACTGTAGCAGGTGGGTGACCCAGTCAGATCTATCGGGGTCACAGCAATTCCACTGCTGGGATTATACCCTAAGAGCCCTGAAACACCAACCCAAAAGAACCCATGCACCCCAATGTTCATAGCAGCACAATTTACAATAGCCAAGTGCTGGAAGCAACCTAAGTGCCCATCAGTCAATGAGTGGATCAAAAAACCATGGTACGTTTACACAATGGAATTCTACGCAGCAGAGAGAAAGGAGATCCTACCCTTTGCAACAGCATGGATGGAACTAGAGAGCATTATGCTAAGTGAAATAAGCCAGGCGGTGAGGGACAAATACCACATGATCTCACCTTTAACAGGAACATAATCAACAAAAGAAAACAGCAAACAGTGGGGCCAAGATGGAGGCATAGGTAGACACACTGTGCCTCCTTGAACAACCAAAAGAAGGACAACAACAAATTTTAAAACAAAAAACAACCAGAACTGACAGAAAATCGAACTGTATGGAAGTCCGACAACCAAGGAACTAAAGGAGAAACTTTTCATCCAGACCGGTAGGAGGGGCGAGACGGGCCAGAGAGGACTCGCTCGGGGCAGCGGCACGGGGCGGCGGCTGGCGGACCGGGGAAAGGCGTTGCTGGCCGGGAGAGTTGGCGACTGCGGACTGGGAGTCCCACTCCCTTGTGCGGATAAACTGGGAGGAACAACTGGGGAGCGAGACAGACCCCGCAACCCAGAGTTCCAGCTCGGGGAAACAAAGCCTCAGAGCCTCTGATTGAAAGCTCCTGTGGGGGCGTAGGCAGCGGCAGCCGGAGAAACTCCTGGACTCACAGGAGAGCTCGTTGGAGAGACCCACAGGGTCCTAGAGCGTACATAAGCCCTCCCACCCAGGAACCAGCACCAGAACCAGCACCAGAGGGCCCAATTGGAGTGGGTCACGCAGGAAGTCACTGAAAACCTGAAAAGAGTGGAGCAGGCGCCATTGTCCTCTCTCAGACCCCTCCCCCACCTACAGCGTCACAACGCAGCAGCGTGGGTTGCCCCGCCCTGGTGAACACCTAAGGCTCCGCCCCTTACTACGTAACAGGCGTGCCAAGACAACAAAAATGGCCCAAATGAGAGATCAGATCAAAGCTCCAGAAAAAACAGAACTAAGTGACCAAGAAATAGCCAACCTATCAGATGCACAGTTCAAAACCCTGGTAATCAAGATGCTCACAGACTTGGTTGAATTTGGTTGCAAATTAGATAAACAAATGAAGGCGACCATAAAGGAAATGAAGGCAAATCTTCAGGGAACCAACAGGGATGGGAAGAAAAACGGGACTCAAATCAATAGTGTGGTCCAGAAGAAAGAAGGAAACATTAAAGTACAACACAATGAAGAAACAAGAATTC